>JAAVKF010000117.1:0-73888 GCA_012070555.1 Brugia pahangi
CTCAGACAGTTTATCACAATTTATGGATGTATAATGTTGAGAGCGTTAAGCACAATTATGGATGTATGATACTCAGACAGTTATTCACAATTTATGGATGTATAATGTTGAGAGCGTTAAGCACAATTCATGGATGTATGATACTCAGACAGTTATTCACAATTTATGGATGTATAATGTTGAGAGCGTTAAGCACATTCATGGATGTATGATACTCACAGTTATTCACAATTTATGGATGTATATGTTGAGAGCGTTAAGCACAATTCATGGATGTATGATACTCAGACAGTTATTCACAATTTATGGATGTATAATGTTGAGAGCGTTAAGCACAATTCATGGATGTATGATACTCAGACAGTTATTCACAATTATATGGATGTATGATACAGACAGTTATCACATTTATGGATGTATAATGTTGAGAGCGTTAAGCACAATTCATGGATGTATGATACTCAGACAGTTATTCACAATTTATGGATGTATAATGTTGAGAGCGTTAAGCAAATTCATGGATGTATGATACTCAGACAGTTATTCACAATTTATGGATGTATAATGTTGAGAGCGTTAAGCACAATTCATGGATGTATGATACTCAGACAGTTATTCACAATTTATGGATGTATAATGTTGAGAGCGTTAAGCACAATTCATGGATGTATGATACTCAGACAGTTATCACAATTTATGGATGTATAATGTTGAGAGCGTTAAGCACAATTCATGGATGTATGATACTCAGACAGTTATTCACAATTTATGGATGTATAATGTTGAGAGCGTTAAGCACAATTCATGGATGTATGATACTCAGACAGTTATTCACAATTTATGGATGTATGTTGAGAGCGTTAAGCACAATTCATGGATGTATGATACTCAGACAGTTATTCACAATTTATGGATGTATAATGTTGAGAGCGTTAAGCACAATTCATGGATGTATGATACTCAGACAGTTATTCACAATTTATGGATGTATAATGTTGAGAGCGTTAAGCACAATTCATGGATGTATAATGTTGAGAGCGTTAAGCACAATTCATGGATGTATGATACTCAGACAGTTATTCACAATTTATGGATGTATAATGTTGAGAGCGTTAAGCACAATTCATGGATGTATGATACTCAGACAGTTATTCACAATTTATGGATGTATAATGTTGAGAGCGTTAAGCACAATTCATGGATGTATGATACTCAGACAGTTATTCACAATTTATGGATGTATAATGTTGAGAGCGTTAAGCACAATTCATGGATGTATGATACTCAGACAGTTATTCACAATTTATGGATGTATAATGTTGAGAGCGTTAAGCACAATTCATGGATGTATGATACTCAGACAGTTATTCACAATTTATGGATGTATGATACTCAGACAGTTATTCACAATTTATGGATGTATGATACTCAGACAGTTATTCACAATTTATGGATGTATAATGTTGAGAGCGTTAAGCACAATTCATGGATGTATGATACTCAGACAGTTATTCACAATTTATGGATGTATAATGTGAGAGCGTTAAGCACAATTCATGGATGTATGATACTCAGACAGTTATTCACAATTTATGGATGTATAATGTTGAGAGCGTTAAGCACAATTCATGGATGTATGATACTCAGACAGTTATTCACAATTTATGGATGTATAATGTTGAGAGCGTTAAGCACAATTCATGGATGTATGATACTCAGACAGTTATTCACAATTTATGGATGTATGATACTCAGACAGTTATTCACAATTTATGGATGTATAATGTTGAGAGCGTTAAGCACAATTCATGGATGTATGATACTCAGACAGTTATTCACAATTTATGGATGTATAATGTTGAGAGCGTTATTCACAATTCATGGATGTATAATGTTGAGACAGTTAAGCACAATTCATGGATGTATGATACTCAGACAGTTATTCACAATTTATGGATGTATAATGTTGAGAGCGTTAAGCACAATTCATGGATGTATGATACTCAGACAGTTATTCACAATTTATGGATGTATTATGTTGAGAGCGTTAAGCACAATTCATGGATGTATGATACTCAGACAGTTATTCACAATTTATGGATGTATGATACTCAGACAGTTATTCACAATTATGGATGTATGATGTTGAGAGCGTTATTCACAATTCATGGATGTATGATACTCAGACAGTTATTCACAATTCATGGATGTATGATACTCAGACAGTTATTCACAATTTATGGATGTATAATGTTGAGAGCGTTAAGCACAATTCATGGATGTATGATACTCAGACAGTTATTCACAATTTATGGATGTATAATGTTGAGAGCGTTAAGCACAATTCATGGATGTATGATACTCAGACAGTTATTCACAATTTATGGATGTATAATGTTGAGAGCGTTAAGCACAATTCATGGATGTATGATACTCAGACAGTTATTCACAATTTATGGATGTATAATGTTGAGAGCGTTAAGCACAATTCATGGATGTATGATACTCAGACAGTTATTCACAATTTATGGATGTATAATGTTGAGAGCGTTAAGCACAATTCATGGATGTATGATACTCAGACAGTTATTCACAATTTATGGATGTATAATGTTGAGAGCGTTAAGCACAATTCATGGATGTATGATACTCAGACAGTTATTCACAATTTATGGATGTATGATACTCAGACAGTTATTCACAATTTATGGATGTATAATGTTGAGAGCGTTAAGCACAATTCATGGATGTATGATACTCAGACAGTTATTCACAATTTATGGATGTATAATGTTGAGAGCGTTAAGCACAATTCATGGATGTATGATACTCAGACAGTTATTCACAATTTATGGATGTATAATGTTGAGAGCGTTAAGCACAATTCATGGATGTATGATACTCAGACAGTTATTCACAATTTATGGATGTATAATGTTGAGAGCGTTAGCACAATTCATGGATGTATGATACTCAGACAGTTATTCACAATTTATGGATGTATAATGTTGAGAGCGTTAAGCACAATTCATGGATGTATGATACTCAGACAGTTATTCACAATTTATGGATGTATAATGTTGAGAGCGTTAAGCACAATTCATGGATGTATGATACTCAGACAGTTATTCACAATTTATGGATGTATAATGTTGAGAGCGTTAAGCACAATTCATGGATGTATGATACTCAGACAGTTATTCACAATTTATGGATGTATAATGTTGAGAGCGTTAAGCACAATTCATGGATGTATGATACTCAGACAGTTATTCACAATTTATGGATGTATAATGTTGAGAGCGTTAAGCACAATTCATGGATGTATGATACTCAGACAGTTATTCACAATTTATGGATGTATAATGTTGAGAGCGTTAAGCACAATTCATGGATGTATGATACTCAGACAGTTATTCACAATTTATGGATGTATAATGTTGAGAGCGTTAAGCACAATTCATGGATGTATGATACTCAGACAGTTATTCACAATTTATGGATGTATGATACTCAGACAGTTATTCACAATTTATGGATGTATAATGTTGAGAGCGTTAAGCACAATTCATGGATGTATGATACTCAGACAGTTATTCACAATTTATGGATGTATAATGTTGAGAGCGTTAAGCACAATTCATGGATGTATGATACTCAGACAGTTATTCACAATTTATGGATGTATAATGTTGAGAGCGTTAAGCACAATTCATGGATGTATGATACTCAGACAGTTATTCACAATTTATGGATGTATAATGTTGAGAGCGTTAAGCACAATTCATGGATGTATGATACTCAGACAGTTATTCACAATTTATGGATGTATAATGTTGAGAGCGTTAAGCACAATTCATGGATGTATGATACTCAGACAGTTATTCACAATTTATGGATGTATAATGTTGAGAGCGTTAAGCACAATTCATGGATGTATGATACTCAGACAGTTATTCACAATTTATGGATGTATAATGTTGAGAGCGTTAAGCACAATTCATGGATGTATGATACTCAGACAGTTATTCACAATTTATGGATGTATGATACTCAGACAGTTATTCACAATTTATGGATGTATAATGTTGAGAGCGTTAAGCACAATTCATGGATGTATGATACTCAGACAGTTATTCACAATTTATGGATGTATAATGTTGAGAGCGTTAAGCACAATTCATGGATGTATGATACTCAGACAGTTATTCACAATTTATGGATGTATAATGTTGAGAGCGTTAAGCACAATTCATGGATGTATGATACTCAGACAGTTATTCACAATTTATGGATGTATAATGTTGAGAGCGTTAAGCACAATTCATGGATGTATGATACTCAGACAGTTATTCACAATTTATGGATGTATAATGTTGAGAGCGTTAAGCACAATTCATGGATGTATGATACTCAGACAGTTATTCACAATTTATGGATGTATAATGTTGAGAGCGTTAAGCACAATTCATGGATGTATGATACTCAGACAGTTATTCACAATTTATGGATGTATAATGTTGAGAGCGTTAAGCACAATTCATGGATGTATGATACTCAGACAGTTATTCACAATTTATGGATGTATAATGTTGAGAGCGTTAAGCACAATTCATGGATGTATGATACTCAGACAGTTATTCACAATTTATGGATGTATAATGTTGAGAGCGTTAAGCACAATTCATGGATGTATGATACTCAGACAGTTATTCACAATTTATGGATGTATAATGTTGAGAGCGTTAAGCACAATTCATGGATGTATGATACTCAGACAGTTATTCACAATTTATGGATGTATAATGTTGAGAGCGTTAAGCACAATTCATGGATGTATGATACTCAGACAGTTATTCACAATTTATGGATGTATAATGTTGAGAGCGTTAAGCACAATTCATGGATGTATGATACTCAGACAGTTATTCACAATTTATGGATGTATGATACTCAGACAGTTATTCACAATTTATGGATGTATAATGTTGAGAGCGTTAAGCACAATTCATGGATGTATGATACTCAGACAGTTATTCACAATTTATGGATGTATAATGTTGAGAGCGTTAAGCACAATTCATGGATGTATGATACTCAGACAGTTATTCACAATTTATGGATGTATAATGTTGAGAGCGTTAAGCACAATTCATGGATGTATGATACTCAGACAGTTATTCACAATTTATGGATGTATAATGTTGAGAGCGTTAAGCACAATTCATGGATGTATGATACTCAGACAGTTATTCACAATTTATGGATGTATAATGTTGAGAGCGTTAAGCACAATTCATGGATGTATGATACTCAGACAGTTATTCACAATTTATGGATGTATAATGTTGAGAGCGTTAAGCACAATTCATGGATGTATGATACTCAGACAGTTATTCACAATTTATGGATGTATGATACTCAGACAGTTATTCACAATTTATGGATGTATATGTTGAGAGCGTTATTCACAATTCATGGATGTATGATACTCAGACAGTTATTCACAATTTATGGATGTATGATACTCAGACAGTTATTCACAATTTATGGATGTATAATGTTGAGAGCGTTAAGCACAATTCATGGATGTATGATACTCAGACAGTTATTCACAATTTATGGATGTATAATGTTGAGAGCGTTAAGCACAATTCATGGATGTATGATACTCAGACAGTTATTCACAATTTATGGATGTATAATGTTGAGAGCGTTAAGCACAATTCATGGATGTATGATACTCAGACAGTTATTCACAATTTATGGATGTATAATGTTGAGAGCGTTAAGCACAATTCATGGATGTATGATACTCAGACAGTTATTCACAATTTATGGATGTATAATGTTGAGAGCGTTAAGCACAATTCATGGATGTATGATACTCAGACAGTTATTCACAATTTATGGATGTATAATGTTGAGAGCGTTAAGCACAATTCATGGATGTATGATACTCAGACAGTTATTCACAATTTATGGATGTATAATGTTGAGAGCGTTAAGCACAATTCATGGATGTATGATACTCAGACAGTTATTCACAATTTATGGATGTATAATGTTGAGAGCGTTAAGCACAATTCATGGATGTATGATACTCAGACAGTTATTCACAATTTATGGATGTATAATGTTGAGAGCGTTAAGCACAATTCATGGATGTATGATACTCAGACAGTTATTCACAATTTATGGATGTATAATGTTGAGAGCGTTAAGCACAATTCATGGATGTATGATACTCAGACAGTTATTCACAATTTATGGATGTATAATGTTGAGAGCGTTAAGCACAATTCATGGATGTATGATACTCAGACAGTTATTCACAATTTATGGATGTACTATGTTGAGAGCGTTAAGCACAATTCATGGATGTATGATACTCAGACAGTTATTCACAATTTATGGATGTATAATGTTGAGAGCGTTAAGCACAATTCATGGATGTATGATACTCAGACAGTTATTCACAATTTATGGATGTATAATGTTGAGAGCGTTAAGCACAATTCATGGATGTATGATACTCAGACAGTTATTCACAATTTATGGATGTATAATGTTGAGAGCGTTAAGCACAATTCATGGATGTATGATACTCAGACAGTTATTCACAATTTATGGATGTATAATGTTGAGAGCGTTAAGCACAATTCATGGATGTATGATACTCAGACAGTTATTCACAATTTATGGATGTATAATGTTGAGAGCGTTAAGCACAATTCATGGATGTATGATACTCAGACAGTTATTCACAATTTATGGATGTATAATGTTGAGAGCGTTAAGCACAATTCATGGATGTATGATACTCAGACAGTTATTCACAATTTATGGATGTATAATGTTGAGAGCGTTAAGCACAATTCATGGATGTATGATACTCAGACAGTTATTCACAATTTATGGATGTATAATGTTGAGAGCGTTAAGCACAATTCATGGATGTATGATACTCAGACAGTTATTCACAATTTATGGATGTATAATGTTGAGAGCGTTAAGCACAATTCATGGATGTATGATACTCAGACAGTTATTCACAATTTATGGATGTATAATGTTGAGAGCGTTAAGCACAATTCATGGATGTATGATACTCAGACAGTTATTCACAATTTATGGATGTATAATGTTGAGAGCGTTAAGCACAATTCATGGATGTATGATACTCAGACAGTTATTCACAATTTATGGATGTATAATGTTGAGGACAGTTAAGCACAATTCATGGATGTATGATACTCAGACAGTTATTCACAATTTATGGATGTATAATGTTGAGAGCGTTAAGCACAATTCATGGATGTATGATACTCAGACAGTTATTCACAATTTATGGATGTATAATGTTGAGAGCGTTAAGCACAATTCATGGATGTATGATACTCAGACAGTTATTCACAATTTATGGATGTATAATGTTGAGAGCGTTAAGCACAATTCATGGATGTATGATACTCAGACAGTTATTCACAATTTATGGATGTATAATGTTGAGAGCGTTAAGCACAATTCATGGATGTATGATACTCAGACAGTTATTCACAATTTATGGATGTATAATGTTGAGAGCGTTAAGCACAATTCATGGATGTATGATACTCAGACAGTTATTCACAATTCATGGATGTATGATACTCAGACAGTTATTCACAATTTATGGATGTATGATACTCAGACAGTTATTCACAATTTATGGATGTATGATCACTGAGACCAGTTATTCACAATTCATGGATGTATGATACTCAGACAGTTATTCACAATTTATGGATGTATAATGTTGAGAGCGTTAAGCACAATTCATGGATGTATGATACTCAGACAGTTATTCACAATTTATGGATGTATAATGTTGAGAGCGTTAAGCACAATTCATGGATGTATGATACTCAGACAGTTATTCACAATTTATGGATGTATGATACTCAGACAGTTATTCACAATTTATGGATGTATAATGTTGAGAGCGTTAAGCACAATTCATGGATGTATGATACTCAGACAGTTATTCACAATTTATGGATGTATAATGTTGAGAGCGTTAAGCACAATTCATGGATGTATGATACTCAGACAGTTATTCACAATTTATGGATGTATAATGTTGAGAGCGTTAAGCACAATTCATGGATGTATGATACTCAGACAGTTATTCACAATTTATGGATGTATAATGTTGAGAGCGTTAAGCACAATTCATGGATGTATGATACTCAGACAGTTATTCACAATTTATGGATGTATAATGTTGAGAGCGTTAAGCACAATTCATGGATGTATGATACTCAGACAGTTATTCACAATTTATGGATGTATAATGTTGAGAGCGTTAAGCACAATTCATGGATGTATGATACTCAGACAGTTATTCACAATTTATGGATGTATGATACTCAGACAGTTATTCACAATTTATGGATGTATAATGTTGAGAGCGTTAAGCACAATTCATGGATGTATGATACTCAGACAGTTATTCACAATTTATGGATGTATAATGTTGAGAGCGTTAAGCACAATTCATGGATGTATGATACTCAGACAGTTATTCACAATTTATGGATGTATAATGTTGAGAGCGTTAAGCACAATTCATGGATGTATGATACTCAGACAGTTATTCACAATTTATGGATGTATAATGTTGAGAGCGTTAAGCACAATTCATGGATGTATGATACTCAGACAGTTATTCACAATTTATGGATGTATGATACTCAGACAGTTATTCACAATTTATGGATGTATAATGTTGAGAGCGTTATTCACAATTCATGGATGTATGATACTCAGACAGTTATTCACAATTTATGGATGTATGATACTCAGACAGTTATTCACAATTTATGGATGTATAATGTTGAGAGCGTTAAGCACAATTCATGGATGTATGATACTCAGACAGTTATTCACAATTTATGGATGTATAATGTTGAGAGCGTTAAGCACAATTCATGGATGTATGATACTCAGACAGTTATTCACAATTTATGGATGTATAATGTTGAGAGCGTTAAGCACAATTCATGGATGTATGATACTCAGACAGTTATTCACAATTTATGGATGTATAATGTTGAGAGCGTTAAGCACAATTCATGGATGTATGATACTCAGACAGTTATTCACAATTTATGGATGTATAATGTTGAGAGCGTTAAGCACAATTCATGGATGTATGATACTCAGACAGTTATTCACAATTTATGGATGTATAATGTTGAGAGCGTTAAGCACAATTCATGGATGTATGATACTCAGACAGTTATTCACAATTTATGGATGTATAATGTTGAGAGCGTTAAGCACAATTCATGGATGTATGATACTCAGACAGTTATTCACAATTTATGGATGTATAATGTTGAGAGCGTTAAGCACAATTCATGGATGTATGATACTCAGACAGTTATTCACAATTTATGGATGTATAATGTTGAGAGCGTTAAGCACAATTCATGGATGTATGATACTCAGACAGTTATTCACAATTTATGGATGTATAATGTTGAGAGCGTTAAGCACAATTCATGGATGTATGATACTCAGACAGTTATTCACAATTTATGGATGTATAATGTTGAGAGCGTTAAGCACAATTCATGGATGTATGATACTCAGACAGTTATTCACAATTTATGGATGTATAATGTTGAGAGCGTTAAGCACAATTCATGGATGTATGATACTCAGACAGTTATTCACAATTTATGGATGTATAATGTTGAGAGCGTTAAGCACAATTCATGGATGTATGATACTCAGACAGTTATTCACAATTTATGGATGTATAATGTTGAGAGCGTTAAGCACAATTCATGGATGTATGATACTCAGACAGTTATTCACAATTTATGGATGTATAATGTTGAGAGCGTTAAGCACAATTCATGGATGTATGATACTCAGACAGTTATTCACAATTTATGGATGTATAATGTTGAGAGCGTTAAGCACAATTCATGGATGTATGATACTCAGACAGTTATTCACAATTTATGGATGTATAATGTTGAGAGCGTTAAGCACAATTCATGGATGTATGATACTCAGACAGTTATTCACAATTTATGGATGTATAATGTTGAGAGCGTTAAGCACAATTCATGGATGTATGATACTCAGACAGTTATTCACAATTTATGGATGTATAATGTTGAGAGCGTTAAGCACAATTCATGGATGTATGATACTCAGACAGTTATTCACAATTTATGGATGTATAATGTTGAGAGCGTTATTCACAATTCATGGATGTATGATACTCAGACAGTTATTCACAATTTATGGATGTATAATGTTGAGAGCGTTAAGCACAATTCATGGATGTATGATACTCAGACAGTTATTCACAATTTATGGATGTATAATGTTGAGAGCGTTAGCACAATTCATGGATGTATGATACTCAGACAGTTATTCACAATTTATGGATGTATAATGTTGAGAGCGTTATTCACAATTCATGGATGTATGATACTCAGACAGTTATTCACAATTTATGGATGTATAATGTTGAGAGCGTTAAGCACAATTCATGGATGTATGATACTCAGACAGTTATTCACAATTTATGGATGTATAATGTTGAGAGCGTTAAGCACAATTCATGGATGTATGATACTCAGACAGTTATTCACAATTTATGGATGTATATGTTGAGAGCGTTAAGCACAATTCATGGATGTATGATACTCAGACAGTTATTCACAATTTATGGATGTATAATGTTGAGAGCGTTAAGCACAATTCATGGATGTATGATACTCAGACAGTTATTCACAATTTATGGATGTATAATGTTGAGAGCGTTAAGCACAATTCATGGATGTATGATACTCAGACAGTTATTCACAATTTATGGATGTATAATGTTGAGAGCGTTAAGCACAATTCATGGATGTATGATACTCAGACAGTTATTCACAATTTATGGATGTATAATGTTGAGAGCGTTAAGCACAATTCATGGATGTATGATACTCAGACAGTTATTCACAATTTATGGATGTATAATGTTGAGAGCGTTAAGCACAATTCATGGATGTATGATACTCAGACAGTTATTCACAATTTATGGATGTATAATGTTGAGAGCGTTAAGCACAATTCATGGATGTATGATACTCAGACAGTTATTCACAATTTATGGATGTATAATGTTGAGAGCGTTAAGCACAATTCATGGATGTATGATACTCAGACAGTTATTCACAATTTATGGATGTATAATGTTGAGAGCGTTAAGCACAATTCATGGATGTATGATACTCAGACAGTTATTCACAATTTATGGATGCACTATGTTGAGAGCGTTAAGCACAATTCATGGATGTATGATACTCAGACAGTTATTCACAATTTATGGATGTATAATGTTGAGAGCGTTAAGCACAATTCATGGATGTATGATACTCAGACAGTTATTCACAATTTATGGATGTATAATGTTGAGAGCGTTAAGCACAATTCATGGATGTATGATACTCAGACAGTTATTCACAATTTATGGATGTATAATGTTGAGAGCGTTAAGCACAATTCATGGATGTATGATACTCAGACAGTTATTCACAATTTATGGATGTATAATGTTGAGAGCGTTAAGCACAATTCATGGATGTATGATACTCAGACAGTTATTCACAATTTATGGATGTATATGTTGAGAGCGTTAAGCACAATTCATGGATGTATGATACTCAGACAGTTATTCACAATTCATGGATGTATGATACTCAGACAGTTATTCACAATTTATGGATGTATAATGTTGAGAGCGTTAAGCACAATTCATGGATGTATGATACTCAGACAGTTATTCACAATTTATGGATGTATGATACTCAGACAGTTATTCACAATTTATGGATGTATAATGTTGAGAGCGTTAAGCACAATTCATGGATGTATGATACTCAGACAGTTATTCACAATTTATGGATGTATAATGTTGAGAGCGTTAAGCACAATTCATGGATGTATGATACTCAGACAGTTATTCACAATTTATGGATGTATGATACTCAGACAGTTATTCACAATTTATGGATGTATAATGTTGAGAGGTTAAGCACAATTCATGGATGTATGATACTCAGACAGTTATTCACAATTTATGGATGTATAATGTTGAGAGCGTTAAGCACAATTCATGGATGTATGATACTCAGACAGTTATTCACAATTTATGGATGTATAATGTTGAGAGCGTTAAGCACAATTCATGGATGTATGATACTCAGACAGTTATTCACAATTTATGGATGTATAATGTTGAGAGCGTTAAGCACAATTCATGGATGTATGATACTCAGACAGTTATTCACAATTTATGGATGTATAATGTTGAGAGCGTTAAGCACAATTCATGGATGTATGATACTCAGACAGTTATTCACAATTTATGGATGTATAATGTTGAGAGCGTTAAGCACAATTCATGGATGTATGATACTCAGACAGTTATTCACAATTTATGGATGTATAATGTTGAGAGCGTTAAGCACAATTCATGGATGTATGATACTCAGACAGTTATTCACAATTTATGGATGTATAATGTTGAGAGCGTTAAGCACAATTCATGGATGTATGATACTCAGACAGTTATTCACAATTTATGGATGTATGATACTCAGACAGTTATTCACAATTTATGGATGTATAATGTTGAGAGCGTTAAGCACAATTCATGGATGTATGATACTCAGACAGTTATTCACAATTTATGGATGTATAATGTTGAGAGCGTTAAGCACAATTCATGGATGTATGATACTCAGACAGTTATTCACAATTTATGGATGTATGATACTCAGACAGTTATTCACAATTATGGATGTATGTAGAGCGTTACACAATTCATGGATGTATGATACTCAGACAGTTATTCACAATTTATGGATGTATGTTGAGAGCGTTACACAATTCATGGATGTATGATACTCAGACAGTTATTCACAATTTATGGATGTATGAATGTCAGACAGTTATTCACAATTATGGATGTATGATACTCAGACAGTTATTCACAATTTATGGATGTATAATGTTGAGAGCGTTAAGCACAATTCATGGATGTATGATACTCAGACAGTTATTCACAATTTATGGATGTATAATGTTGAGAGCGTTAAGCACAATTCATGGATGTATGATACTCAGACAGTTATTCACAATTTATGGATGTATAATGTTGAGAGCGTTAAGCACAATTCATGGATGTATGATACTCAGACAGTTATTCACAATTTATGGATGTATATGTTGAGAGCGTTAAGCACAATTCATGGATGTATGATACTCAGACAGTTATTCACAATTTATGGATGTATAATGTTGAGAGCGTTAAGCACAATTCATGGATGTATGATACTCAGACAGTTATTCACAATTTATGGATGTATAATGTTGAGAGCGTTAAGCACAATTCATGGATGTATGATACTCAGACAGTTATTCACAATTTATGGATGTATATGTTGAGAGCGTTAAGCACAATTCATGGATGTATGATACTCAGACAGTTATTCACAATTTATGGATGTATAATGTTGAGAGCGTTAAGCACAATTCATGGATGTATGATACTCAGACAGTTATTCACAATTTATGGATGTATAATGTTGAGAGCGTTAAGCACAATTCATGGATGTATGATACTCAGACAGTTATTCACAATTTATGGATGTATAATGTTGAGAGCGTTAAGCACAATTCATGGATGTATGATACTCAGACAGTTATTCACAATTTATGGATGTATAATGTTGAGAGCGTTAGCACAATTCATGGATGTATGATACTCAGACAGTTATTCACAATTTATGGATGTATAATGTTGAGAGCGTTAAGCACAATTCATGGATGTATGATACTCAGACAGTTATTCACAATTTATGGATGTGATACTCAGACGTTATTCACAATTCATGGATGTATGATACTCAGACAGTTATTCACAATTCATGGATGTATGATACTCAGACAGTTATTCACAATTTATGGATGTATATGTGAGAGCGTAAGCACAATTCATGGATGTATGACTCAGACAGTTATTCACAATTTATGGATGTATAATGTTGAGAGCGTTAAGCACAATTCATGGATGTATGATACTCAGACAGTTATTCACAATTTATGGATGTATATGTTGAGAGCGTTAAGCACAATTCATGGATGTATGATACTCAGACAGTTATTCACAATTTATGGATGTATGATACTCAGACAGTTTTCACAATTATGGATGTAAATGTTGAGACGTTAAGCACAATTCATGGATGTATGATACTCAGACAGTTATTCACATTTATGGATGTATAATGTTGAGAGCGTTAAGCACAATTCATGGATGTATGATACTCAGACAGTTATTCACAATTATGGATGTATAATGTTGAGAGCGTTAAGCACAATTCATGGATGTATGATACTCAGACAGTTATTCACAATTTATGGATGTATAATGTTGAGAGCGTTAAGCACAATTCATGGATGTATGATACAGACAGTTATTCACATTTATGGATGTATAATGTTGAGACGTTAAGCACAATTCATGGATGTATGATACTCAGACAGTTATTCACAATTTATGGATGTATAATGTTGAGAGCGTTAAGCACAATTCATGGATGTATGATACAGACAGTTATTCACAATTTTGGATGTATATGTTGAGAGCGTTAAGCACAATTCATGGATGTATGATACTCAGACAGTTATTCACATTTATGGATGTATAATGTTGAGAGCGTAAGCACAATTCATGGATGTATGATACTCAGACAGTTATTCACAATTTATGGATGTATAATGTTGAGAGCGTTAAGCACAATTCATGGATGTATGATACTCAGACAGTTATTCACAATTTATGGATGTATATTTGAGAGCGTTAAGCACAATTCATGGATGTATGATACTCAGACAGTTATTCACAATTTATGGATGTATAATGTTGAGAGCGTTAAGCACAATTCATGGATGTATGATACTCAGACAGTTATTCACAATTTATGGATGTATAATGTTGAGAGCGTTAAGCACAATTCATGGATGTATGATACTCAGACAGTTATTCACAATTTATGGATGTATAATGTTGAGAGCGTTAAGCACAATTCATGGATGTATGATACTCAGACAGTTATTCACATTTATGGATGTATGATACTCAGACAGTTATTCACAATTATGGATGTATGATACTCAGACAGTTATTCACAATTCATGGATGTATGATACTCAGACAGTTATTCACAATTTATGGATGTATAATGTGAGAGCGTTAAGCACAATTCATGGATGTATGATACTCAGACAGTTATTCACAATTATGGATGTATGATACTCAGACAGTTATTCACAATTTATGGATGTATAATGTTGAGAGCGTTAGCACAATTCATGGATGTATGATACTCAGACAGTTATTCACAATTTATGGATGTATATGTGAGAGCGTTAAGCACAATTCATGGATGTATGATACTCAGACAGTTATTCACAATTTATGGATGTATATGTTGAGAGCGTTAAGCACAATTCATGGATGTATGATACTCAGACAGTTATTCACAATTATGGATGTATAATGTTGAGAGCGTTAAGCACAATTCATGGATGTATGATACTCAGACAGTTATTCACAATTTATGGATGTATAATGTTGAGAGCGTTAAGCACAATTCATGGATGTATGATACTCAGACAGTTATTCACAATTTATGGATGTATAATGTTGAGAGCGTTAAGCACAATTCATGGATGTATGATACTCAGACAGTTATTCACAATTGGATGTATAATGTTGAGAGCGTTAAGCACAATTCATGGATGTATGATACTCAGACAGTTATTCACAATTTATGGATGTATATGGAGAGCGTTAAGCACAATTCATGGATGTATGATACTCAGACAGTTCACAATTTATGGATGTATATGTTGAGAGCGTAAGCACAATTCATGGATGTATGATACTCAGACAGTTATTCACAATTTATGGATGTATGATACTCAGACGTTATCACAATTCATGGATGTATGATACTCAGACAGTTATTCACAATTATGGATGTATGATACTCAGACAGTTATTCACAATTCATGGATGTATAACTCAGACAGTTATTCACAATTCATGGATGTATGATACTCAGACAGTTATTCACAATTTATGGATGTATAATGTTGAGAGCGTTAAGCACAATCATGGATGTATGATTCAGACAGTTATTCACAATTTATGGATGTATGATACTCAGACAGTTATTCACAATTTATGGATGTATGATACTCAGAGTATTCACAAATTCATGGATGTATGATACTCAGACAGTTATTCACAATTTATGGATGTATAATGTTGAGAGCGTTAAGCACAATTCATGGATGTATGATACTCAGACAGTTATTCACAATTCATGGATGTATGATACTCAGACAGTTATTCACAATTATGGATGATAATGTTGAGAGCGTTAAGCACAATTCATGGATGTATGATACTCAGACAGTTATTCACAATTTATGGATGTATAATGTTGAGAGCGTTAAGCACAATTCATGGATGTATGATACTCAGACAGTTATTCACAATTTATGGATGTATGAATACTCAGACAGTTATTCACAATTTATGGATGTATGATACTCAGACAGTTATTCACAATTATGGATGTATAATGTTGAGAGCGTTAAGCACAATTCATGGATGTATGATACTCAGACAGTTATTCACAATTCATGGATGTATGATACTCAGACAGTTATTCACAATTTATGGATGTATAATGTGAGAGCGTTAGCACAATTCATGGATGTATGATACTCAGACAGTTATTCACAATTTATGGATGTATAATGTTGAGAGCGTTAAGCACAATTCATGGATGTATGATACTCAGACAGTTATTCACATTTATGGATGTATATGTTGAGAGCGTTAAGCACAATTCATGGATGTATGATACTCAGACAGTTATTCACATTTATGGATGTAAATGTTGAGAGCGTTAAGCACAATTCATGGATGTATGATACTCAGACAGTTATTCACAATTTATGGATGTATGATACTCAGACAGTTATTCACAATTCATGGATGTATGATACTCAGACAGTTATCACAATTTATGTATGATACTCAGACAGTTTTCACAATCATGGATGTGATACTCAGCGTTATCACAATTCATGGATGTATGATACTCAGACAGTTATTCACAATTTATGGATGTATAATGTTGAGAGCGTTAAGCACAATTCATGGATGTATGATACTCAGACAGTTATTCACAATTTATGGATGTATAATGTTGAGAGCGTTAAGCACAATTCATGGATGTATGATACTCAGACAGTTATTCACAATTTATGGATGTATAATGTTGAGAGTTAAGCACAATTCATGGATGTATGATACTCAGACAGTTATTCACAATTTATGGATGTATAATGTTGAGAGCGTAAGCACAATTCATGATGTATGATACTCAGACAGTTATTCACAATTATGGATGTATAATGTTGAGAGCGTTAAGCACAATTCATGGATGTATGATACTCAGACAGTTATTCACAATTATGGATGTATAATGTGAGAGCGTTAAGCACAATTCATGGATGTATGATACTCAGACAGTTATTCACAATTTATGGATGTATAATGTTTGAGAGCGTAAGCACAATCATGGATGTATGATACTCAGACAGTTATTCACAATTTATGGATGTATATGTTGAGACGTAAGCACAATTCATGGATGTGATACTCAGACAGTTATTCACAATTTATGGATGTATAATGTTGAGAGCGTTAAGCACATTCATGGATGTATGACTCAGACAGTTATTCACAATTTATGGATGTATAAGTGAGAGCGTAAGCACAATTCATGGATGTATGATACTCAGACAGTTATTCACAATTTATGGATGTATAATGTTGAGAGCGTTAAGCACAATTCATGGATGTATGATACTCAGACAGTTATTCACAATTTATGGATGTATAATGTGAGAGCGTTAAGCACAATCATGGATGTATGATACTCAGACAGTTATTCACATTTATGGATGTATATGTTGAGAGCGTTAAGCAAATTCATGGATGTATGATACTCAGACAGTTATTCACAATTATGGATATAATGTTGAGAGCGTTAAGCACATTCATGGATGTATGATACTCAGACAGTTATTCACAATTTATGGATGTATAGTTGAGAGCGTTAAGCACAATCATGGATGTATGATACTCAGACAGTTATTCACAATTTATGGATGTATAATGTTGAGAGCGTTAAGCACATTCATGGATGTATGATACTCAGACAGTTATTCACAATTTATGGATGTAATGTTAGAGCGTTAAGCACAATTCATGGATGTATGATACTCAGACAGTTATTCACAATTATGGATGTATAATGTTGAGAGCGTTAAGCACAATTCATGGATGTATGATACTCAGACAGTTATTCACAATTTATGGATGTATATGTTGAGAGCGTTAAGCACAATTCATGGATGTATGATACTCAGACAGTTATCACATTTATGGATGTATAATGTTGAGAGCGTTAAGCACAATTCATGGATGTATGATACTCAGACAGTTATTCACATTTATGGATGTATAATGTTGAGAGCGTTAAGCACAATCATGGATGTATGATACTCAGACAGTTATTCACAATTTATGGATGTATAATGTTGAGAGCGTTAAGCACAATTCATGGATGTATGATACTCAGACAGTTATTCACAATTTATGGATGTATAATGTTGAGAGCGTTAAGCACAATCATGGATGTATGATACTCAGACAGTTATTCACAATTTATGGATGATAGTTGAGAGCGTTATCACAATTCATGGATGTATGATACTCAGACAGTTATTCACAATTTATGGATGTATAATGTTGAGAGCGTTAAGCACAATTCATGGATGTATGATACTCAGACAGTTATTCACAATTTATGGATGTATGATACTCAGACAGTTATTCACAATTATGGATGTAAATGTTGAGAGCGTTAAGCACAATTCATGGATGTATGATACTCAGACAGTTATTCACAATTATGGATGTATAATGTTGAGAGCGTAAGCACAATTCATGGATGTATGATACTCAGACAGTTTTCACAATTATGGATGTATAATGTTGAGAGCGTTAAGCACAATTCATGGATGTATGATACTCAGACAGTTATTCAAATTTATGGATGTATAATGTGAGAGCGTTAAGCACAATTCATGGATGTATGATACTCAGACAGTTATCACAATTCATGGATGTATGATACTCAGACAGTTATTCACAATTTATGGATGTATGATACAGACAGTTATTCACAATTTATGGATGTATAGTGAGAGCGTAAGCACAATTCATGGATGTATGATACTCAGACAGTTATTCACATTTATGGATGTATAATGTTGAAGCGTTAAGCACAATTCATGGATGTATGATACTCAGACAGTTATTCACAATTTATGGATGTATAATGTGAGAGCGTTAGCACAATTCATGGATGTATGATACTCAGACAGTTATTCACAATTTATGGATGTATGATACTCAGACAGTTATTCACAATTAATGGATGTATAATGTTGAGAGCGTTAAGCACAATTCATGGATGTATGATACTCAGACAGTTATTCACAATTTATGGATGTAATATGTTGAGAGCGTAAGCACAATTCATGGATGTATGATACTCAGACAGTTATTCAATTTATGGATGTATGATACTCAGACAGTTATTCACAATTTATGGATGTATAATGTTGAGAGCGTTAGCACAATTCATGGATGTATGATACTCAGACAGTTATTCACATTTATGGATGATATGTTGAGAGCGTTAAGCACAATTCATGGATGTATGATATCAGACAGTTATTCACAATTTATGGATGTATAATGTTGAGAGCGTTAAGCACATTCATGGATGTATGATACTCAGACAGTTATTCACAATTTATGATGTATAGTGAGAGCGTTAAGCACAATTCATGGATGTATGATACTCAGACAGTTATTCACAATTTATGGATGTATAATGTTGAGAGCGTTAAGCACAATTCATGGATGTATGATACTCAGACAGTTATTCACAATTTATGGATGTATAATGTGAGAGCGTTAAGCACAATTCATGGATGTATGATACTCAGACAGTTATTCACAATTATGGATGTATGATACTCAGACAGTTAATTCACAATTTATGGATGATAATGTTGAGCGTAACACAATTCATGATGTATGATACTCAGACAGTTATTCACATTTATGGATGTATAATGTTGAGACGTTAAGCACAATTCATGGATGTATGATACTCAGACAGTTATTCACAATTTATGATGTAAATGTTGAGAGCTTAAGAATCTCTCTCATCACAACAACGGATGGAAGATAAGAGAGAGATCTTAACGCTCTCAACATTATACATCATAAATTGTGAATAACTGTCTGAGTATCATACACATGATTGTGCTTAGCTCTCAATTTACATCATAAATTGTGAATAACTGTCTGAGTATCATACATCCATGAATTGTGATAACTCTACTTATACATCCATAAATTGTGAATAACTGTCTGAGTATCATACATCCATAAATTGTGAATAACTGTCTGAGTATCATACATCCATGAATTGTGTTAACGCTCTCAACATTATACATCCATAAATGTGAATAACTGTCTGAGTATCATACATCCATGAATTGTGCTTAACGCTCTCAACATTATACATCCATAAATTGTGAATAACTGTCTGAGTATCATACATCCATGAATTGTGCTTAACGCTCTCAACATTATACATCCATAAATTGTGAATAACTGTCTGAGTATCATACATCCATGAATTGTGCTTAACGCTCTCAACATTATACATCCATAAATTGTGAATAACTGTCTGAGTATCATACATCCATGAATTGTGCTTAACGCTCTCAACATTATACATCCATAATTGTGAATAACTGTCTGAGTATCATACATCCATGAATTGTGCTTAACGCTCTCAACATTATACATCCATAATTGTGAATAACTGTCTGAGTATCATACATCCATAAATTGTGAATAACTGTCTGAGTATCATACATCCATGAATTGTGCTTAACGCTCTCAAATTATACATCCATAAATTGTGAATAACTGTCTGAGTATCATACATCCATGAATTGTGCTTAACGCTCTCAACATTATACATCCATAAATTGTGAATAACTGTCTGAGTATCATACATCCATAAATTGTGAATAACTGTCTGAGTATCATACATCCATGAATTGTGAATAACGCTCTCAGTATTATACATCCATAAATTGTGAATAACTGTCTGAGTATCATACATCCATGAATTGTGCTTAACGCTCTCAACATTATACATCCATAAATTGTGAATAACTGTCTGAGTATCATACATCCATGAATTGTGCTTAACGCTCTCAACATTATACATCCATAAATTGTGAATAACTGTCTGAGTATCATACATCCATGAATTGTGATCATACATCCATGAATTGTGATAACTGTCTGAGTATCATACATCCATGAATTGTGCTTAACGCTCTCAAATATACATCCATAAATTGTGAATAACTGTCTGAGTATCATACATCCATGAATTGTGCTTAACGCTCTCACGATTATACATCCATAAATTGTGAATAACTGTCTGAGTATCATACATCCATGAATTGTGCTTAACGCTCTCAACATTATACATCCATAAATTGTGAATAACTGTCTGAGTATCATACATCCATGAATTGTGCTTAACGCTCTCAACATTATACATCCATAAATGTGAATAACTGTCTGAGTATCATACATCCATAAATTGTGAATAACTGTCTCAACATCATACATCCATGAATTGTGAATAACTGTCTGAGTATCATACATCCATAATTGTGAATAACTGTCTGAGTATCATACATCCATGAATTGTGAATAACGCTCTCAACATTATACATCCATAAATTGTGAATAACTGTCTGAGTATCATACATCCATGAATTGTGAATAACGCTCTCAACATTATACATCCATAAATTGTGAATAACTGTCTGAGTATCATACATCCATGAATTGTGAATAACTGTCTCAACATCATACATCCATAAATTGTGAATAACTGTCTGAGTATCATACATCCATGAATTGTGAATAACTGTCTGAGTATCATACATCCATAATTGTGAATAACTGTCTGAGTATCATACATCCATGAATTGTGCTTAACGCTCTCAACATTATACATCCATAAATTGTGAATAACTGTCTGAGTATCATACATCCATGAATTGTGCTTAACGCTCTCAACATTATACATCCATAAATTGTGAATATGTCTGAGTATCATACATCCATGAATTGTGCTTAACGCTCTCAACATTATACATCCATAAATTGTGAATAACTGTCTGAGTATCATACATCCATGAATTGTGCTTAACGCTCTCAACATTATACATCCATAAATTGTGAATAACTGTCTGAGTATCATACATCCATGAATTGTGCTTAACGCTCTCAACATTATACATCCATAAATTGTGAATAACTGTCTGAGTATCATACATCCATGAATTGTGCTTAACGCTCTCAACATTATACATCCATAAATTGTGAATAACTGTCTGAGTATCATACATCCATGAATTGTGCTTAACGCTCTCAACATTATACATCCATAAATTGTGAATAACTGTCTGAGTATCATACATCCATGAATTGTGCTTAACGCTCTCAACATTATACATCCATAAATTGTGAATAACTGTCTGAGTATCATACATCCATGAATTGTGCTTAACGCTCTCAACATTATACATCCATAAATTGTGAATAACTGTCTGAGTATCATACATCCATGAATTGTGCTAACGCTCTCAACATTATACATCCATAAATTGTGAATAACTGTCTGAGTATCATACATCCATGAATTGTGCTTAACGCTCTCAACATTATACATCCACTAATCTGTGAATAACTGTCTGAGTATCATACATCCATGAATTGTGCTTAACGCTCTCAACATTATACATCCATAAATTGTGAATAACTGTCTGAGTATCATACATCCATGAATTGTGCTTAACGCTCTCAACATATACATCCATAAATTGTGAATAACTGTCTGAGTATCATACATCCATGAATTGTGCTTAACGCTCTCAACATTATACATCCATAAATTGTGAATAACTGTCTGAGTATCATACATCCATGAATTGTGCTTAACGCTCTCAACATTATACATCCATAAATTGTGAATAACTGTCTGAGTATCATACATCCATGAATTGTGCTTAACGCTCTCAACATTATACATCCATAAATTGTGAATAACTGTCTGAGTATCATACATCCATGAATTGTGCTTAACGCTCTCAACATTATACATCCATAAATTGTGAATAACTGTCTGAGTATCATACATCCATGAATTGTGCTTAACGCTCTCACATTATACATCCATAAATTGTGAATAACTGTCTGAGTATCATACATCCATGAATTGTGCTTAACGCTCTCAACATTATACATCCATAAATTGTGAATAACTGTCTGAGTATCATACATCCATGAATTGTGCTTAACGCTCTCAACATTATACATCCATAAATTGTGAATAACTGTCTGAGTATCATACATCCATGAATTGTGAATAACTGTCTGAGTATCATACATCCATAAATTGTGAATAACTGTCTGAGTATCATACATCCATAAATTGTGAATAACTGTCTGAGTATCATACATCCAAATTGTGAATAACTGTCTGAGTATCATACATCCATAAATTGTGAATAACTGTCTGAGTATCATACATCCATGAATTGTGCTTAACGCTCTCAACATTATACATCCATAAATGTGAATAACTGTCTGAGTATCATACATCCATGAATTGTGCTTAACGCTCTCAACATTATACATCCATAAATTGTGAATAACTGTCTGAGTATCATACATCCATGAATTGTGCTTAACGCTCTCAACATTATACATCCATAAATTGTGAATAACTGTCTGAGTATCATACATCCATGAATTGTGCTTAACGCTCTCAACATTATACATCCATAAATTGTGAATAACTGTCTGAGTATCATACATCCATGAATTGTGAATAACTGTCTGAGTATCATACATCCATGAATTGTGCTTAACGCTCTCAACATTATACATCCATAAATTGTGAATAACTGTCTGAGTATCATACATCCATAAATTGTGAATAACTGTCTGAGTATCATACATCCATAAATTGTGAATAACTGTCTGAGTATCATACATCCATGAATTGTGCTTAACGCTCTCAACATTATACATCCATAAATTGTGAATAACTGTCTGAGTATCATACATCCATGAATTGTGCTTAACGCTCTCAACATTATACATCCATAAATTGTGAATAACTGTCTGAGTATCATACATCCATGAATTGTGAATAACTGTCTGAGTATCATACATCCATGAATTGTGCTTAACGCTCTCAACATTATACATCCATAAATTGTGAATAACTGTCTGAGTATCATACATCCATGAATTGTGAATAACTGTCTGAGTATCATACATCCATAAATTGTGAATAACTGTCTGAGTATCATACATCCATAAATTGTGAATAACTGTCTGAGTATCATACATCCATGAATTGTGCTTAACGCTCTCAACATTATACATCCATAAATTGTGAATAACTGTCTGAGTATCATACATCCATAAATTGTGAATAACTGTCTGAGTATCATACATCCATGAATTGTGAATAACTGTCTGAGTATCATACATCCATAAATTGTGAATAACTGTCTGAGTATCATACATCCATAAATTGTGAATAACTGTCTGAGTATCATACATCCATAAATTGTGAATAACTGTCTGAGTATCATACATCCATGAATTGTGCTTAACGCTCTCAACATTATACATCCATAAATTGTGAATAACTGTCTGAGTATCATACATCCATGAATTGTGCTTAACGCTCTCAACATTATACATCCATAAATTGTGAATAACTGTCTGAGTATCATACATCCATGAATTGTGCTTAACGCTCTCAACATTATACATCCATAAATTGTGAATAACTGTCTGAGTATCATACATCCATGAATTGTGCTTAACGCTCTCAACATTATACATCCATAAATTGTGAATAACTGTCTGAGTATCATACATCCATGAATTGTGCTTAACGCTCTCAACATTATACATCCATAAATTGTGAATAACTGTCTGAGTATCATACATCCATGAATTGTGCTTAACGCTCTCAACATTATACATCCATAAATTGTGAATAACTGTCTGAGTATCATACATCCATGAATTGTGCTTAACGCTCTCAACATTATACATCCATAAATTGTGAATAACTGTCTGAGTATCATACATCCATGAATTGTGCTTAACGCTCTCAACATTATACATCCATAAATTGTGAATAACTGTCTGAGTATCATACATCCATGAATTGTGAATAACTGTCTGAGTATCATACATCCATAATTGTGAATAACGTCTGAGTATCATACATCCATAAATTGTGAATAACTGTCTGAGTATCATACATCCATGAATTGTGCTTAACGCTCTCAACATTATACATCCATAAATTGTGAATAACTGTCTGAGTATCATACATCCATGAATTGTGAATAACGCTCTGAGTATCATACATCCATGAATTGTGAATAACTGTCTGAGTATCATACATCCATAAATTGTGAATAACTGTCTGAGTATCATACATCCATGAATTGTGCTTAACGCTCTCAACATTATACATCCATAAATTGTGAATAACTGTCTGAGTATCATACATCCATGAATTGTGCTTAACGCTCTCAACATTATACATCCATAAATTGTGAATAACTGTCTGAGTATCATACATCCATGAATTGTGCTTAACGCTCTCAACATTATACATCCATAAATTGTGAATAACTGTCTGAGTATCATACATCCATGAATTGTGCTTAACGCTCTCAACATTATACATCCATAAATTGTGAATAACTGTCTGAGTATCATACATCCATGAATTGTGCTTAACGCTCTCAACATTATACATCCATAAATTGTGAATAACTGTCTGAGTATCATACATCCATGAATTGTGCTAACGCTCTCAACATTATACATCCATAAATTGTGAATAACTGTCTGAGTATCATACATCCATGAATTGTGCTTAACGCTCTCAACATTATACATCCATAAATTGTGAATAACTGTCTGAGTATCATACATCCATGAATTGTGCTTAACGCTCTCAACATTATACATCCATAAATTGTGAATAACTGTCTGAGTATCATACATCCATGAATTGTGCTTAACGCTCTCAACATTATACATCCATAAATTGTGAATAACTGTCTGAGTATCATACATCCATGAATTGTGCTTAACGCTCTCAACATTATACATCCATAAATTGTGAATAACTGTCTGAGTATCATACATCCATGAATTGTGCTTAACGCTCTCAACATTATACATCCATAAATTGTGAATAACTGTCTGAGTATCATACATCCATGAATTGTGCTTAACGCTCTCAACATTATACATCCATAAATTGTGAATAACTGTCTGAGTATCATACATCCATGAATTGTGCTTAACGCTCTCAACATTATACATCCATAAATTGTGAATAACTGTCTGAGTATCATACATCCATAAATTGTGAATAACTGTCTGAGTATCATACATCCATGAATTGTGCTTAACGCTCTCAACATTATACATCCATAAATTGTGAATAACTGTCTGAGTATCATACATCCATGAATTGTGCTTAACGCTCTCAACATTATACATCCATAAATTGTGAATAACTGTCTGAGTATCATACATCCATGAATTGTGCTTAACGCTCTCAACATTATACATCCATAAATTGTGAATAACTGTCTGAGTATCATACATCCATAAATTGTGAATAACTGTCTGAGTATCATACATCCATAAATTGTGAATAACTGTCTGAGTATCATACATCCATAAATTGTGAATAACTGTCTGAGTATCATACATCCATGAATTGTGCTTAACGCTCTCAACATTATACATCCATAAATTGTGAATAACTGTCTGAGTATCATACATCCATGAATTGTGCTTAACGCTCTCAACATTATACATCCATAAATTGTGAATAACTGTCTGAGTATCATACATCCATGAATTGTGCTTAACGCTCTCAACATTATACATCCATAAATTGTGAATAACTGTCTGAGTATCATACATCCATGAATTGTGCTTAACGCTCTCAACATTATACATCCATAAATTGTGAATAACTGTCTGAGTATCATACATCCATGAATTGTGCTTAACGCTCTCAACATTATACATCCATAAATTGTGAATAACTGTCTGAGTATCATACATCCATGAATTGTGCTTAACGCTCTCAACATTATACATCCATAAATTGTGAATAACTGTCTGAGTATCATACATCCATGAATTGTGCTTAACGCTCTCAACATTATACATCCATAAATTGTGAATAACTGTCTGAGTATCATACATCCATGAATTGTGCTTAACGCTCTCAACATTATACATCCATAAATTGTGAATAACTGTCTGAGTATCATACATCCATGAATTGTGCTTAACGCTCTCAACATTATACATCCATAAATTGTGAATAACTGTCTGAGTATCATACATCCATGAATTGTGCTTAACGCTCTCAACATTATACATCCATAAATTGTGAATAACTGTCTGAGTATCATACATCCATGAATTGTGCTTAACGCTCTCAACATTATACATCCATAAATTGTGAATAACTGTCTGAGTATCATACATCCATGAATTGTGCTTAACGCTCTCAACATTATACATCCATAAATTGTGAATAACTGTCTGAGTATCATACATCCATGAATTGTGCTTAACGCTCTCAACATTATACATCCATAAATTGTGAATAACTGTCTGAGTATCATACATCCATGAATTGTGCTTAACGCTCTCAACATTATACATCCATAAATTGTGAATAACTGTCTGAGTATCATACATCCATGAATTGTGCTTAACGCTCTCAACATTATACATCCATAAATTGTGAATAACTGTCTGAGTATCATACATCCATAAATTGTGAATAACTGTCTGAGTATCATACATCCATGAATTGTGCTTAACGCTCTCAACATTATACATCCATAAATTGTGAATAACTGTCTGAGTATCATACATCCATGAATTGTGCTTAACGCTCTCAACATTATACATCCATAAATTGTGAATAACTGTCTGAGTATCATACATCCATAAATTGTGAATAACTGTCTGAGTATCATACATCCATGAATTGTGCTTAACGCTCTCAACATTATACATCCATAAATTGTGAATAACTGTCTGAGTATCATACATCCATGAATTGTGCTTAACGCTCTCAACATTATACATCCATAAATTGTGAATAACTGTCTGAGTATCATACATCCATGAATTGTGCTTAACGCTCTCAACATTATACATCCATAAATTGTGAATAACTGTCTGAGTATCATACATCCATGAATTGTGAATAACTGTCTGAGTATCATACATCCATGAATTGTGCTTAACGCTCTCAACATTATACATCCATAAATTGTGAATAACTGTCTGAGTATCATACATCCATGAATTGTGCTTAACGCTCTCAACATTATACATCCATAAATTGTGAATAACTGTCTGAGTATCATACATCCATGAATTGTGCTTAACGCTCTCAACATTATACATCCATAAATTGTGAATAACTGTCTGAGTATCATACATCCATAAATTGTGAATAACTGTCTGAGTATCATACATCCATGAATTGTGAATAACTGTCTGAGTATCATACATCCATAAATTGTGAATAACTGTCTGAGTATCATACATCCATGAATTGTGCTTAACGCTCTCAACATTATACATCCATAAATTGTGAATAACTGTCTGAGTATCATACATCCATGAATTGTGCTTAACGCTCTCAACATTATACATCCATAAATTGTGAATAACTGTCTGAGTATCATACATCCATGAATTGTGCTTAACGCTCTCAACATTATACATCCATAAATTGTGAATAACTGTCTGAGTATCATACATCCATGAATTGTGCTTAACGCTCTCAACATTATACATCCATAAATTGTGAATAACTGTCTGAGTATCATACATCCATGAATTGTGCTTAACGCTCTCAACATTATACATCCATAAATTGTGAATAACTGTCTGAGTATCATACATCCATGAATTGTGCTTAACGCTCTCAACATTATACATCCATAAATTGTGAATAACTGTCTGAGTATCATACATCCATGAATTGTGCTTAACGCTCTCAACATTATACATCCATAAATTGTGAATAACTGTCTGAGTATCATACATCCATGAATTGTGAATAACGCTCTCAACATCATACATCCATAAATTGTGAATAACTGTCTGAGTATCATACATCCATGAATTGTGCTTAACGCTCTCAACATTATACATCCATAAATTGTGAATAACTGTCTGAGTATCATACATCCATGAATTGTGCTTAACGCTCTCAACATTATACATCCATAAATTGTGAATAACTGTCTGAGTATCATACATCCATGAATTGTGCTTAACGCTCTCAACATTATACATCCATAAATTGTGAATAACTGTCTGAGTATCATACATCCATAAATTGTGAATAACTGTCTGAGTATCATACATCCATAAATTGTGAATAACTGTCTGAGTATCATACATCCATGAATTGTGCTTAACGCTCTCAACATTATACATCCATAAATTGTGAATAACTGTCTGAGTATCATACATCCATGAATTGTGCTTAACGCTCTCAACATTATACATCCATAAATTGTGAATAACTGTCTGAGTATCATACATCCATGAATTGTGCTTAACGCTCTCAACATTATACATCCATAAATTGTGAATAACTGTCTGAGTATCATACATCCATGAATTGTGCTTAACGCTCTCAACATTATACATCCATAAATTGTGAATAACTGTCTGAGTATCATACATCCATGAATTGTGCTTAACGCTCTCAACATTATACATCCATAAATTGTGAATAACTGTCTGAGTATCATACATCCATGAATTGTGCTTAACGCTCTCAACATTATACATCCATAAATTGTGAATAACTGTCTGAGTATCATACATCCATGAATTGTGAATAACTGTCTGAGTATCATACATCCATGAATTGTGAATAACGCTCTCAACATTATACATCCATAAATTGTGAATAACTGTCTGAGTATCATACATCCATAAATTGTGAATAACTGTCTGAGTATCATACATCCATGAATTGTGCTTAACGCTCTCAACATTATACATCCATAAATTGTGAATAACTGTCTGAGTATCATACATCCATGAATTGTGCTTAACGCTCTCAACATTATACATCCATAAATTGTGAATAACTGTCTGAGTATCATACATCCATGAATTGTGCTTAACGCTCTCAACATTATACATCCATAAATTGTGAATAACTGTCTGAGTATCATACATCCATGAATTGTGCTTAACGCTCTCAACATTATACATCCATAAATTGTGAATAACTGTCTGAGTATCATACATCCATGAATTGTGAATAACGGTCTGAGTATCATACATCCATAAATTGTGAATAACTGTCTGAGTATCATACATCCATGAATTGTGCTTAACGCTCTCAACATTATACATCCATAAATTGTGAATAACTGTCTGAGTATCATACATCCATGAATTGTGCTTAACGCTCTCAACATTATACATCCATAAATTGTGAATAACTGTCTGAGTATCATACATCCATGAATTGTGCTTAACGCTCTCAACATTATACATCCATAAATTGTGAATAACTGTCTGAGTATCATACATCCATGAATTGTGAATAACGCTCTGAGTATCATACATCCATAAATTGTGAATAACTGTCTGAGTATCATACATCCATGAATTGTGCTTAACGCTCTCAACATTATACATCCATAAATTGTGAATAACTGTCTGAGTATCATACATCCATGAATTGTGCTTAACGCTCTCAACATTATACATCCATAAATTGTGAATAACTGTCTGAGTATCATACATCCATGAATTGTGAATAACTGTCTGAGTATCATACATCCATAAATTGTGAATAACTGTCTGAGTATCATACATCCATGAATTGTGCTTAACGCTCTCAACATTATACATCCATAAATTGTGAATAACTGTCTGAGTATCATACATCCATGAATTGTGCTTAACGCTCTCAACATTATACATCCATAAATTGTGAATAACTGTCTGAGTATCATACATCCATGAATTGTGCTTAACGCTCTCAACATTATACATCCATAAATTGTGAATAACTGTCTGAGTATCATACATCCATGAATTGTGCTTAACGCTCTCAACATTATACATCCATAAATTGTGAATAACTGTCTGAGTATCATACATCCATGAATTGTGCTTAACGCTCTCAACATTATACATCCATAAATTGTGAATAACTGTCTGAGTATCATACATCCATGAATTGTGCTTAACGCTCTCAACATTATACATCCATAAATTGTGAATAACTGTCTGAGTATCATACATCCATAATTGTGAATAACTGTCTGAGTATCATACATCCATGAATTGTGCTTAACGCTCTCAACATTATACATCCATAAATTGTGAATAACTGTCTGAGTATCATACATCCATGAATTGTGCTTAACGCTCTCAACATTATACATCCATAAATTGTGAATAACTGTCTGAGTATCATACATCCATGAATTGTGCTTAACGCTCTCAACATTATACATCCATAAATTGTGAATAACTGTCTGAGTATCATACATCCATGAATTGTGCTTAACGCTCTCAACATTATACATCCATAAATTGTGAATAACTGTCTGAGTATCATACATCCATGAATTGTGCTTAACGCTCTCAACATTATACATCCATAAATTGTGAATAACTGTCTGAGTATCATACATCCATGAATTGTGCTTAACGCTCTCAACATTATACATCCATAAATTGTGAATAACTGTCTGAGTATCATACATCCATGAATTGTGAATAACGCTCTGAGTATATACATCCATAAATTGTGAATAACTGTCTGAGTATCATACATCCATAAATTGTGAATAACTGTCTGAGTATCATACATCCATGAATTGTGCTTAACGCTCTCAACATTATACATCCATAAATTGTGAATAACTGTCTGAGTATCATACATCCATGAATTGTGCTTAACGCTCTCAACATTATACATCCATAAATTGTGAATAACTGTCTGAGTATCATACATCCATGAATTGTGCTTAACGCTCTCAACATTATACATCCATAAATTGTGAATAACTGTCTGAGTATCATACATCCATGAATTGTGCTTAACGCTCTCAACATTATACATCCATAAATTGTGAATAACTGTCTGAGTATCATACATCCATAAATTGTGAATAACTGTCTGAGTATCATACATCCATGAATTGTGCTTAACGCTCTCAACATTATACATCCATAAATTGTGAATAACTGTCTGAGTATCATACATCCATGAATTGTGCTTAACGCTCTCAACATTATACATCCATAAATTGTGAATAACTGTCTGAGTATCATACATCCATGAATTGTGCTTAACGCTCTCAACATTATACATCCATAAATTGTGAATAACTGTCTGAGTATCATACATCCATGAATTGTGCTTAACGCTCTCAACATTATACATCCATAAATTGTGAATAACTGTCTGAGTATCATACATCCATGAATTGTGCTTAACGCTCTCAACATTATACATCCATAAATTGTGAATAACTGTCTGAGTATCATACATCCATGAATTGTGAATAACTGTCTGAGTATCATACATCCATGAATTGTGAATAACTGTCTGAGTATCATACATCCATAAATTGTGAATAACTGTCTGAGTATCATACATCCATAAATTGTGAATAACTGTCTGAGTATCATACATCCATGAATTGTGCTTAACGCTCTCAACATTATACATCCATAAATTGTGAATAACTGTCTGAGTATCATACATCCATGAATTGTGCTTAACGCTCTCAACATTATACATCCATAAATTGTGAATAACTGTCTGAGTATCATACATCCATGAATTGTGCTTAACGCTCTCAACATTATACATCCATAAATTGTGAATAACTGTCTGAGTATCATACATCCATAAATTGTGAATAACTGTCTGAGTATCATACATCCATGAATTGTGCTTAACGCTCTCAACATTATACATCCATAAATTGTGAATAACTGTCTGAGTATCATACATCCATGAATTGTGCTTAACGCTCTCAACATTATACATCCATAAATTGTGAATAACTGTCTGAGTATCATACATCCATAAATTGTGAATAACTGTCTGAGTATCATACATCCATGAATTGTGCTTAACGCTCTCAACATTATACATCCATAAATTGTGAATAACTGTCTGAGTATCATACATCCATGAATTGTGCTTAACGCTCTCAACATTATACATCCATAAATTGTGAATAACTGTCTGAGTATCATACATCCATGAATTGTGCTTAACGCTCTCAACATTATACATCCATAAATTGTGAATAACTGTCTGAGTATCATACATCCATGAATTGTGCTTAACGCTCTCAACATTATACATCCATAAATTGTGAATAACTGTCTGAGTATCATACATCCATGAATTGTGCTTAACGCTCTCAACATTATACATCCATAAATTGTGAATAACTGTCTGAGTATCATACATCCATGAATTGTGCTTAACGCTCTCAACATTATACATCCATAAATTGTGAATAACTGTCTGAGTATCATACATCCATGAATTGTGCTTAACGCTCTCAACATTATACATCCATAAATTGTGAATAACTGTCTGAGTATCATACATCCATGAATTGTGCTTAACGCTCTCAACATTATACATCCATAAATTGTGAATAACTGTCTGAGTATCATACATCCATGAATTGTGCTTAACGCTCTCAACATTATACATCCATAAATTGTGAATAACTGTCTGAGTATCATACATCCATGAATTGTGCTTAACGCTCTCAACATTATACATCCATAAATTGTGAATAACTGTCTGAGTATCATACATCCATAATTGTGAATAACTGTCTGAGTATCATACATCCATGAATTGTGCTTAACGCTCTCAACATTATACATCCATAAATTGTGAATAACTGTCTGAGTATCATACATCCATGAATTGTGCTTAACGCTCTCAACATTATACATCCATAAATTGTGAATAACTGTCTGAGTATCATACATCCATGAATTGTGCTTAACGCTCTCAACATTATACATCCATAAATTGTGAATAACTGTCTGAGTATCATACATCCATGAATTGTGCTTAACGCTCTCAACATTATACATCCATAAATTGTGAATAACTGTCTGAGTATCATACATCCATAAATTGTGAATAACTGTCTGAGTATCATACATCCATGAATTGTGCTTAACGCTCTCAACATTATACATCCATAAATTGTGAATAACTGTCTGAGTATCATACATCCATGAATTGTGCTTAACGCTCTCAACATTATACATCCATAAATTGTGAATAACTGTCTGAGTATCATACATCCATGAATTGTGCTTAACGCTCTCAACATTATACATCCATAAATTGTGAATAACTGTCTGAGTATCATACATCCATGAATTGTGCTTAACGCTCTCAACATTATACATCCATAAATTGTGAATAACTGTCTGAGTATCATACATCCATGAATTGTGCTTAACGCTCTCAACATTATACATCCATAAATTGTGAATAACTGTCTGAGTATCATACATCCATAAATTGTGAATAACTGTCTGAGTATCATACATCCATGAATTGTGAATAACGCTCTCAACATTATACATCCATAAATTGTGAATAACTGTCTGAGTATCATACATCCATAAATTGTGAATAACTGTCTGAGTATCATACATCCATGAATTGTGCTTAACGCTCTCAACATTATACATCCATAAATTGTGAATAACTGTCTGAGTATCATACATCCATGAATTGTGCTTAACGCTCTCAACATTATACATCCATAAATTGTGAATAACTGTCTGAGTATCATACATCCATGAATTGTGCTTAACGCTCTCAACATTATACATCCATAAATTGTGAATAACTGTCTGAGTATCATACATCCATGAATTGTGAATAACTGTCTGAGTATCATACATCCATGAATTGTGAATAACTGTCTGAGTATCATACATCCATAAATTGTGAATAACTGTCTGAGTATCATACATCCATGAATTGTGAATAACGCTCTCAACATTATACATCCATAAATTGTGAATAACTGTCTGAGTATCATACATCCATAAATTGTGAATAACTGTCTGAGTATCATACATCCATGAATTGTGCTTAACGCTCTCAACATTATACATCCATAAATTGTGAATAACTGTCTGAGTATCATACATCCATGAATTGTGCTTAACGCTCTCAACATTATACATCCATAAATTGTGAATAACTGTCTGAGTATCATACATCCATGAATTGTGCTTAACGCTCTCAACATTATACATCCATAAATTGTGAATAACTGTCTGAGTATCATACATCCATGAATTGTGCTTAACGCTCTCAACATTATACATCCATAAATTGTGAATAACTGTCTGAGTATCATACATCCATGAATTGTGAATAACGCTGAACATTATACATCCATAAATTGTGAATAACTGTCTGAGTATCATACATCCATGAATTGTGCTTAACGCTCTCAACATTATACATCCATAAATTGTGAATAACTGTCTGAGTATCATACATCCATGAATTGTGCTTAACGCTCTCAACATTATACATCCATAAATTGTGAATAACTGTCTGAGTATCATACATCCATGAATTGTGCTTAACGCTCTCAACATTATACATCCATAAATTGTGAATAACTGTCTGAGTATCATACATCCATGAATTGTGCTTAACGCTCTCAACATTATACATCCATAAATTGTGAATAACTGTCTGAGTATCATACATCCATGAATTGTGCTTAACGCTCTCAACATTATACATCCATAAATTGTGAATAACTGTCTGAGTATCATACATCCATGAATTGTGCTTAACGCTCTCAACATTATACATCCATAAATTGTGAATAACTGTCTGAGTATCATACATCCATGAATTGTGCTTAACGCTCTCAACATTATACATCCATAAATTGTGAATAACTGTCTGAGTATCATACATCCATGAATTGTGAATAACTGTCTGAGTATCATACATCCATAAATTGTGAATAACTGTCTGAGTATCATACATCCATGAATTGTGCTTAACGCTCTCAACATTATACATCCATAAATTGTGAATAACTGTCTGAGTATCATACATCCATGAATTGTGCTTAACGCTCTCAACATTATACATCCATAAATTGTGAATAACTGTCTGAGTATCATACATCCATGAATTGTGCTTAACGCTCTCAACATTATACATCCATAAATTGTGAATAACTGTCTGAGTATCATACATCCATGAATTGTGCTTAACGCTCTCAACATTATACATCCATAAATTGTGAATAACTGTCTGAGTATCATACATCCATGAATTGTGCTTAACGCTCTCAACATTATACATCCATAAATTGTGAATAACTGTCTGAGTATCATACATCCATGAATTGTGCTTAACGCTCTCAACATTATACATCCATAAATTGTGAATAACTGTCTGAGTATCATACATCCATAAATTGTGAATAACTGTCTGAGTATCATACATCCATGAATTGTGCTTAACGCTCTCAACATTATACATCCATAAATTGTGAATAACTGTCTGAGTATCATACATCCATGAATTGTGCTTAACGCTCTCAACATTATACATCCATAAATTGTGAATAACTGTCTGAGTATCATACATCCATGAATTGTGCTTAACGCTCTCAACATTATACATCCATAAATTGTGAATAACTGTCTGAGTATCATACATCCATGAATTGTGCTTAACGCTCTCAACATTATACATCCATAAATTGTGAATAACTGTCTGAGTATCATACATCCATGAATTGTGCTTAACGCTCTCAACATTATACATCCATAAATTGTGAATAACTGTCTGAGTATCATACATCCATGAATTGTGCTTAACGCTCTCAACATTATACATCCATAAATTGTGAATAACTGTCTGAGTATCATACATCCATGAATTGTGCTTAACGCTCTCAACATTATACATCCATAAATTGTGAATAACTGTCTGAGTATCATACATCCATAAATTGTGAATAACTGTCTGAGTATCATACATCCATGAATTGTGCTTAACGCTCTCAACATTATACATCCATAAATTGTGAATAACTGTCTGAGTATCATACATCCATGAATTGTGCTTAACGCTCTCAACATTATACATCCATAAATTGTGAATAACTGTCTGAGTATCATACATCCATGAATTGTGCTTAACGCTCTCAACATTATACATCCATAAATTGTGAATAACTGTCTGAGTATCATACATCCATGAATTGTGCTTAACGCTCTCAACATTATACATCCATAAATTGTGAATAACTGTCTGAGTATCATACATCCATAATTGTGAATAACTGTCTGAGTATCATACATCCATGAATTGTGCTTAACGCTCTCAACATTATACATCCATAAATTGTGAATAACTGTCTGAGTATCATACATCCATGAATTGTGCTTAACGCTCTCAACATTATACATCCATAAATTGTGAATAACTGTCTGAGTATCATACATCCATGAATTGTGCTTAACGCTCTCAACATTATACATCCATAAATTGTGAATAACTGTCTGAGTATCATACATCCATGAATTGTGCTTAACGCTCTCAACATTATACATCCATAAATTGTGAATAACTGTCTGAGTATCATACATCCATAAATTGTGAATAACTGTCTGAGTATCATACATCCATGAATTGTGCTTAACGCTCTCAACATTATACATCCATAAATTGTGAATAACTGTCTGAGTATCATACATCCATGAATTGTGCTTAACGCTCTCAACATTATACATCCATAAATTGTGAATAACTGTCTGAGTATCATACATCCATGAATTGTGCTTAACGCTCTCAACATTATACATCCATAAATTGTGAATAACTGTCTGAGTATCATACATCCATAAATTGTGAATAACTGTCTGAGTATCATACATCCATGAATTGTGCTTAACGCTCTCAACATTATACATCCATAAATTGTGAATAACTGTCTGAGTATCATACATCCATGAATTGTGCTTAACGCTCTCAACATTATACATCCATAAATTGTGAATAACTGTCTGAGTATCATACATCCATGAATTGTGCTTAACGCTCTCAACATTATACATCCATAAATTGTGAATAACTGTCTGAGTATCATACATCCATGAATTGTGCTTAACGCTCTCAACATTATACATCCATAAATTGTGAATAACTGTCTGAGTATCATACATCCATGAATTGTGCTTAACGCTCTCAACATTATACATCCATAAATTGTGAATAACTGTCTGAGTATCATACATCCATGAATTGTGCTTAACGCTCTCAACATTATACATCCATAAATTGTGAATAACTGTCTGAGTATCATACATCCATGAATTGTGCTTAACGCTCTCAACATTATACATCCATAAATTGTGAATAACTGTCTGAGTATCATACATCCATGAATTGTGCTTAACGCTCTCAACATTATACATCCATAAATTGTGAATAACTGTCTGAGTATCATACATCCATGAATTGTGAATAACTGTCTGAGTATCATACATCCATGAATTGTGCTTAACGCTCTCAACATTATACATCCATAAATTGTGAATAACTGTCTGAGTATCATACATCCATAAATTGTGAATAACTGTCTGAGTATCATACATCCATGAATTGTGCTTAACGCTCTCAACATTATACATCCATAAATTGTGAATAACTGTCTGAGTATCATACATCCATGAATTGTGCTTAACGCTCTCAACATTATACATCCATAAATTGTGAATAACTGTCTGAGTATCATACATCCATGAATTGTGCTTAACGCTCTCAACATTATACATCCATAAATTGTGAATAACTGTCTGAGTATCATACATCCATGAATTGTGAATAACTGTCTGAGTATCATACATCCATGAATTGTGCTTAACGCTCTCAACATTATACATCCATAAATTGTGAATAACTGTCTGAGTATCATACATCCATGAATTGTGCTTAACGCTCTCAACATTATACATCCATAAATTGTGAATAACTGTCTGAGTATCATACATCCATAATTGTGAATAACTGTCTGAGTATCATACATCCATGAATTGTGCTTAACGCTCTCAACATTATACATCCATAAATTGTGAATAACTGTCTGAGTATCATACATCCATGAATTGTGCTTAACGCTCTCAACATTATACATCCATAAATTGTGAATAACTGTCTGAGTATCATACATCCATGAATTGTGCTTAACGCTCTCAACATTATACATCCATAAATTGTGAATAACTGTCTGAGTATCATACATCCATGAATTGTGCTTAACGCTCTCAACATTATACATCCATAAATTGTGAATAACTGTCTGAGTATCATACATCCATGAATTGTGCTTAACGCTCTCAACATTATACATCCATAAATTGTGAATAACTGTCTGAGTATCATACATCCATGAATTGTGCTTAACGCTCTCAACATTATACATCCATAAATTGTGAATAACTGTCTGAGTATCATACATCCATAAATTGTGAATAACTGTCTGAGTATCATACATCCATGAATTGTGCTTAACGCTCTCAACATTATACATCCATAAATTGTGAATAACTGTCTGAGTATCATACATCCATGAATTGTGCTTAACGCTCTCAACATTATACATCCATAAATTGTGAATAACTGTCTGAGTATCATACATCCATGAATTGTGCTTAACGCTCTCAACATTATACATCCATAAATTGTGAATAACTGTCTGAGTATCATACATCCATGAATTGTGCTTAACGCTCTCAACATTATACATCCATAAATTGTGAATAACTGTCTGAGTATCATACATCCATGAATTGTGCTTAACGCTCTCAACATTATACATCCATAAATTGTGAATAACTGTCTGAGTATCATACATCCATGAATTGTGCTTAACGCTCTCAACATTATACATCCATAAATTGTGAATAACTGTCTGAGTATCATACATCCATGAATTGTGCTTAACGCTCTCAACATTATACATCCATAAATTGTGAATAACTGTCTGAGTATCATACATCCATAAATTGTGAATAACTGTCTGAGTATCATACATCCATGAATTGTGCTTAACGCTCTCAACATTATACATCCATAAATTGTGAATAACTGTCTGAGTATCATACATCCATGAATTGTGCTTAACGCTCTCAACATTATACATCCATAAATTGTGAATAACTGTCTGAGTATCATACATCCATGAATTGTGCTTAACGCTCTCAACATTATACATCCATAAATTGTGAATAACTGTCTGAGTATCATACATCCATGAATTGTGCTTAACGCTCTCAACATTATACATCCATAATCTGTGAATAACTGTCTGAGTATCATACATCCATAAATTGTGAATAACTGTCTGAGTATCATACATCCATGAATTGTGCTTAACGCTCTCAACATTATACATCCATAAATTGTGAATAACTGTCTGAGTATCATACATCCATGAATTGTGCTTAACGCTCTCAACATTATACATCCATAAATTGTGAATAACTGTCTGAGTATCATACATCCATGAATTGTGCTTAACGCTCTCAACATTATACATCCATAAATTGTGAATAACTGTCTGAGTATCATACATCCATGAATTGTGCTTAACGCTCTCAACATTATACATCCATAAATTGTGAATAACTGTCTGAGTATCATACATCCATAAATTGTGAATAACTGTCTGAGTATCATACATCCATGAATTGTGCTTAACGCTCTCAACATTATACATCCATAAATTGTGAATAACTGTCTGAGTATCATACATCCATGAATTGTGCTTAACGCTCTCAACATTATACATCCATAAATTGTGAATAACTGTCTGAGTATCATACATCCATGAATTGTGCTTAACGCTCTCAACATTATACATCCATAAATTGTGAATAACTGTCTGAGTATCATACATCCATAAATTGTGAATAACTGTCTGAGTATCATACATCCATGAATTGTGCTTAACGCTCTCAACATTATACATCCATAAATTGTGAATAACTGTCTGAGTATCATACATCCATGAATTGTGCTTAACGCTCTCAACATTATACATCCATAAATTGTGAATAACTGTCTGAGTATCATACATCCATGAATTGTGCTTAACGCTCTCAACATTATACATCCATAAATTGTGAATAACTGTCTGAGTATCATACATCCATGAATTGTGCTTAACGCTCTCAACATTATACATCCATAAATTGTGAATAACTGTCTGAGTATCATACATCCATGAATTGTGCTTAACGCTCTCAACATTATACATCCATAAATTGTGAATAACTGTCTGAGTATCATACATCCATGAATTGTGCTTAACGCTCTCAACATTATACATCCATAAATTGTGAATAACTGTCTGAGTATCATACATCCATGAATTGTGCTTAACGCTCTCAACATTATACATCCATAAATTGTGAATAACTGTCTGAGTATCATACATCCATGAATTGTGCTTAACGCTCTCAACATTATACATCCATAAATTGTGAATAACTGTCTGAGTATCATACATCCATAAATTGTGAATAACTGTCTGAGTATCATACATCCATGAATTGTGCTTAACGCTCTCAACATTATACATCCATAAATTGTGAATAACTGTCTGAGTATCATACATCCATAAATTGTGAATAACTGTCTGAGTATCATACATCCATGAATTGTGCTTAACGCTCTCAACATTATACATCCATAATTGTGAATAACTGTCTGAGTATCATACATCCATGAATTGTGCTTAACGCTCTCAACATTATACATCCATAAATTGTGAATAACTGTCTGAGTATCATACATCCATGAATTGTGCTTAACGCTCTCAACATTATACATCCATAAATTGTGAATAACTGTCTGAGTATCATACATCCATGAATTGTGAATAACTGTCTGAGTATCATACATCCATGAATTGTGCTTAACGCTCTCAACATTATACATCCATAAATTGTGAATAACTGTCTGAGTATCATACATCCATGAATTGTGCTTAACGCTCTCAACATTATACATCCATAAATTGTGAATAACTGTCTGAGTATCATACATCCATGAATTGTGAATAACTGTCTGAGTATCATACATCCATGAATTGTGCTTAACGCTCTCAACATTATACATCCATAAATTGTGAATAACTGTCTGAGTATCATACATCCATGAATTGTGCTTAACGCTCTCAACATTATACATCCATAAATTGTGAATAACTGTCTGAGTATCATACATCCATGAATTGTGCTTAACGCTCTCAACATTATACATCCATAAATTGTGAATAACTGTCTGAGTATCATACATCCATGAATTGTGCTTAACGCTCTCAACATTATACATCCATAAATTGTGAATAACTGTCTGAGTATCATACATCCATGAATTGTGCTTAACGCTCTCAACATTATACATCCATAAATTGTGAATAACTGTCTGAGTATCATACATCCATGAATTGTGAATAACGTCTCAGTATCATACATCCATAAATTGTGAATAACTGTCTGAGTATCATACATCCATAAATTGTGAATAACTGTCTGAGTATCATACATCCATGAATTGTGCTTAACGCTCTCAACATTATACATCCATAAATTGTGAATAACTGTCTGAGTATCATACATCCATGAATTGTGAATAACGTCTCAACATCATACATCCATAAATTGTGAATAACTGTCTGAGTATCATACATCCATAAATTGTGAATAACTGTCTGAGTATCATACATCCATGAATTGTGCTTAACGCTCTCAACATTATACATCCATAAATTGTGAATAACTGTCTGAGTATCATACATCCATGAATTGTGCTTAACGCTCTCAACATTATACATCCATAAATTGTGAATAACTGTCTGAGTATCATACATCCATAAATTGTGAATAACTGTCTGAGTATCATACATCCATGAATTGTGCTTAACGCTCTCAACATTATACATCCATAAATTGTGAATAACTGTCTGAGTATCATACATCCATGAATTGTGCTTAACGCTCTCAACATTATACATCCATAAATTGTGAATAACTGTCTGAGTATCATACATCCATGAATTGTGCTTAACGCTCTCAACATTATACATCCATAAATTGTGAATAACTGTCTGAGTATCATACATCCATGAATTGTGCTTAACGCTCTCAACATTATACATCCATAAATTGTGAATAACTGTCTGAGTATCATACATCCATGAATTGTGAATAACTGTCTGAGTATCATACATCCATAAATTGTGAATAACTGTCTGAGTATCATACATCCATGAATTGTGCTTAACGCTCTCAACATTATACATCCATAAATTGTGAATAACTGTCTGAGTATCATACATCCATGAATTGTGCTTAACGCTCTCACTATTATACATCCATAAATTGTGAATAACTGTCTGAGTATCATACATCCATGAATTGTGCTTAACGCTCTCAACATTATACATCCATAAATTGTGAATAACTGTCTGAGTATCATACATCCATAAATTGTGAATAACTGTCTGAGTATCATACATCCATGAATTGTGCTTAACGCTCTCAACATTATACATCCATAAATTGTGAATAACTGTCTGAGTATCATACATCCATGAATTGTGCTTAACGCTCTCAACATTATACATCCATAAATTGTGAATAACTGTCTGAGTATCATACATCCATGAATTGTGCTTAACGCTCTCAACATTATACATCCATAAATTGTGAATAACTGTCTGAGTATCATACATCCATAAATTGTGAATAACTGTCTGAGTATCATACATCCATGAATTGTGCTTAACGTCTCAACATTATACATCCATAAATTGTGAATAACTGTCTGAGTATCATACATCCATAAATTGTGAATAACTGTCTGAGTATCATACATCCATGAATTGTGCTTAACGCTCTCAACATTATACATCCATAAATTGTGAATAACTGTCTGAGTATCATACATCCATGAATTGTGCTTAACGCTCTCAACATTATACATCCATAAATTGTGAATAACTGTCTGAGTATCATACATCCATGAATTGTGCTTAACGCTCTCAACATTATACATCCATAAATTGTGAATAACTGTCTGAGTATCATACATCCATAAATTGTGAATAACTGTCTGAGTATCATACATCCATGAATTGTGCTTAACGCTCTCAACATTATACATCCATAAATTGTGAATAACTGTCTGAGTATCATACATCCATAAATTGTGAATAACTGTCTGAGTATCATACATCCATGAATTGTGCTTAACGCTCTCAACATTATACATCCATAAATTGTGAATAACTGTCTGAGTATCATACATCCATAAATTGTGAATAACTGTCTGAGTATCATACATCCATGAATTGTGCTTAACGCTCTCAACATTATACATCCATAAATTGTGAATAACTGTCTGAGTATCATACATCCATAAATTGTGAATAACTGTCTGAGTATCATACATCCATGAATTGTGCTTAACGCTCTCAACATTATACATCCATAAATTGTGAATAACTGTCTGAGTATCATACATCCATAAATTGTGAATAACTGTCTGAGTATCATACATCCATGAATTGTGCTTAACGCTCTCAACATTATACATCCATAAATTGTGAATAACTGTCTGAGTATCATACATCCATGAATTGTGCTTAACGCTCTCAACATTATACATCCATAAATTGTGAATAACTGTCTGAGTATCATACATCCATGAATTGTGCTTAACGCTCTCAACATTATACATCCATAAATTGTGAATAACTGTCTGAGTATCATACATCCATGAATTGTGCTTAACGCTCTCAACATTATACATCCATAAATTGTGAATAACTGTCTGAGTATCATACATCCATGAATTGTGCTTAACGCTCTCAACATTATACATCCATAAATTGTGAATAACTGTCTGAGTATCATACATCCATGAATTGTGCTTAACGCTCTCAACATTATACATCCATAAATTGTGAATAACTGTCTGAGTATCATACATCCATGAATTGTGCTTAACGCTCTCAACATTATACATCCATAAATTGTGAATAACTGTCTGAGTATCATACATCCATGAATTGTGCTTAACGCTCTCAACATTATACATCCATAAATTGTGAATAACTGTCTGAGTATCATACATCCATGAATTGTGCTTAACGCTCTCAACATTATACATCCATAAATTGTGAATAACTGTCTGAGTATCATACATCCATAAATTGTGAATAACTGTCTGAGTATCATACATCCATGAATTGTGCTTAACGCTCTCAACATTATACATCCATAAATTGTGAATAACTGTCTGAGTATCATACATCCATGAATTGTGCTTAACGCTCTCAACATTATACATCCATAAATTGTGAATAACTGTCTGAGTATCATACATCCATGAATTGTGCTTAACGCTCTCAACATTATACATCCATAAATTGTGAATAACTGTCTGAGTATCATACATCCATGAATTGTGCTTAACGCTCTCAACATTATACATCCATAAATTGTGAATAACTGTCTGAGTATCATACATCCATGAATTGTGCTTAACGCTCTCAACATTATACATCCATAAATTGTGAATAACTGTCTGAGTATCATACATCCATGAATTGTGCTTAACGCTCTCAACATTATACATCCATAAATTGTGAATAACTGTCTGAGTATCATACATCCATGAATTGTGAATAACTGTCTGAGTATCATACATCCATGAATTGTGCTTAACGCTCTCAACATTATACATCCATAAATTGTGAATAACTGTCTGAGTATCATACATCCATGAATTGTGCTTAACGCTCTCAACATTATACATCCATAAATTGTGAATAACTGTCTGAGTATCATACATCCATGAATTGTGAATAACTGTCTGAGTATCATACATCCATGAATTGTGCTTAACGCTCTCAACATTATACATCCATAAATTGTGAATAACTGTCTGAGTATCATACATCCATGAATTGTGAATAACTGTCTGAGTATCATACATCCATGAATTGTGAATAACGCTCTCAACATTATACATCCATAAATTGTGAATAACTGTCTGAGTATCATACATCCATGAATTGTGCTTAACGCTCTCAACATTATACATCCATAAATTGTGAATAACTGTCTGAGTATCATACATCCATGAATTGTGCTTAACGCTCTCAACATTATACATCCATAAATTGTGAATAACTGTCTGAGTATCATACATCCATGAATTGTGCTTAACGCTCTCAACATTATACATCCATAAATTGTGAATAACTGTCTGAGTATCATACATCCATGAATTGTGCTTAACGCTCTCAACATTATACATCCATAAATTGTGAATAACTGTCTGAGTATCATACATCCATGAATTGTGCTTAACGCTCTCAACATTATACATCCATAAATTGTGAATAACTGTCTGAGTATCATACATCCATGAATTGTGCTTAACGCTCTCAACATTATACATCCATAAATTGTGAATAACTGTCTGAGTATCATACATCCATGAATTGTGCTTAACGCTCTCAACATTATACATCCATAAATTGTGAATAACTGTCTGAGTATCATACATCCATAAATTGTGAATAACTGTCTGAGTATCATACATCCATGAATTGTGCTTAACGCTCTCAACATTATACATCCATAAATTGTGAATAACTGTCTGAGTATCATACATCCATGAATTGTGCTTAACGCTCTCAACATTATACATCCATAAATTGTGAATAACTGTCTGAGTATCATACATCCATGAATTGTGCTTAACGCTCTCAACATTATACATCCATAAATTGTGAATAACTGTCTGAGTATCATACATCCATGAATTGTGAATAACTGTCTGAGTATTATACATCCATAAATTGTGAATAACTGTCTGAGTATCATACATCCATGAATTGTGCTTAACGCTCTCAACATTATACATCCATAAATTGTGAATAACTGTCTGAGTATCATACATCCATGAATTGTGCTTAACGCTCTCAACATTATACATCCATAAATTGTGAATAACTGTCTGAGTATCATACATCCATGAATTGTGCTTAACGCTCTCAACATTATACATCCATAAATTGTGAATAACTGTCTGAGTATCATACATCCATGAATTGTGATCATACATCCATAAATTGTGAATAACTGTCTGAGTATCATACATCCATGAATTGTGCTTAACGCTCTCAACATTATACATCCATAAATTGTGAATAACTGTCTGAGTATCATACATCCATAAATTGTGAATAACTGTCTGAGTATCATACATCCATGAATTGTGAATAACTGTCTGAGTATCATACATCCATGAATTGTGCTTAACGCTCTCAACATATACATCCATAAATTGTGAATAACTGTCTGAGTATCATACATCCATGAATTGTGCTTAACGCTCTCAACATTATACATCCATAAATTGTGAATAACTGTCTGAGTATCATACATCCATGAATTGTGCTTAACGCTCTCAACATTATACATCCATAAATTGTGAATAACTGTCTGAGTATCATACATCCATGAATTGTGCTTAACGCTCTCAACATTATACATCCATAAATTGTGAATAACTGTCTGAGTATCATACATCCATGAATTGTGCTTAACGCTCTCAACATTATACATCCATAAATTGTGAATAACTGTCTGAGTATCATACATCCATGAATTGTGAATAACGCTCTCACATTATACATCCATAAATTGTGAATAACTGTCTGAGTATCATACATCCATGAATTGTGAATAACTGTCTGAGTATCATACATCCATGAATTGTGCTTAACGCTCTCAACATTATACATCCATAAATTGTGAATAACTGTCTGAGTATCATACATCCATGAATTGTGAATAACGCTCTGAGTATTATACATCCATAAATTGTGAATAACTGTCTGAGTATCATACATCCATGAATTGTGCTTAACGCTCTCAACATTATACATCCATAAATTGTGAATAACTGTCTGAGTATCATACATCCATGAATTGTGAATAACGTCTCAACATTATACATCCATAAATTGTGAATAACTGTCTGAGTATCATACATCCATGAATTGTGCTTAACGCTCTCAACATTATACATCCATAAATTGTGAATAACTGTCTGAGTATCATACATCCATGAATTGTGCTTAACGCTCTCAACATTATACATCCATAAATTGTGAATAACTGTCTGAGTATCATACATCCATGAATTGTGCTTAACGCTCTCAACATTATACATCCATAAATTGTGAATAACTGTCTGAGTATCATACATCCATGAATTGTGCTAACGCTCTCAACATTATACATCCATAAATTGTGAATAACTGTCTGAGTATCATACATCCATGAATTGTGCTTAACGCTCTCAACATTATACATCCATAAATTGTGAATAACTGTCTGAGTATCATACATCCATGAATTGTGCTTAACGCTCTCAACATTATACATCCATAAATTGTGAATAACTGTCTGAGTATCATACATCCATGAATTGTGCTTAACGCTCTCAACATTATACATCCATAAATTGTGAATAACTGTCTGAGTATCATACATCCATGAATTGTGCTTAACGCTCTCAACATTATACATCCATAAATTGTGAATAACTGTCTGAGTATCATACATCCATAAATTGTGAATAACTGTCTGAGTATCATACATCCATGAATTGTGCTAACGCTCTCAACATTATACATCCATAAATTGTGAATAACTGTCTGAGTATCATACATCCATAAATTGTGAATAACTGTCTGAGTATCATACATCCATGAATTGTGCTTAACGTCTCAACATTATACATCCATAAATTGTGAATAACTGTCTGAGTATCATACATCCATGAATTGTGCTTAACGCTCTCAACATTATACATCCATAAATTGTGAATAACTGTCTGAGTATCATACATCCATGAATTGTGAATAACGCTCTCAACATTATACATCCATAAATTGTGAATAACTGTCTGAGTATCATACATCCATAAATTGTGAATAACTGTCTGAGTATCATACATCCATAAATTGTGAATAACTGTCTGAGTATCATACATCCATGAATTGTGCTTAACGCTCTCAACATTATACATCCATAAATTGTGAATAACTGTCTGAGTATCATACATCCATGAATTGTGCTAACGCTCTCAACATTATACATCCATAAATTGTGAATAACTGTCTGAGTATCATACATCCATAAATTGTGAATAACTGTCTGAGTATCATACATCCATGAATTGTGCTTAACGTCTCAACATTATACATCCATAAATGTGAATAACTGTCTGAGTATCATACATCCATAAATTGTGAATAACTGTCTGAGTATCATACATCCATGAATTGTGCAACGCTCTCAACATTATACATCCATAAATTGTGAATAACTGTCTGAGTATCATACATCCATAAATTGTGAATAACTGTCTGAGTATCATACATCCATGAATTGTGAATAACGCTCTCAACATTATACATCCATAAATTGTGAATAACTGTCTGAGTATCATACATCCATAAATTGTGAATAACTGTCTGAGTATCATACATCCATGAATTGTGCTTAACGCTCTCAACATTATACATCCATAAATTGTGAATAACTGTCTGAGTATCATACATCCATGAATTGTGCTAACGCTCTCAGTTATACATCCATAAATTGTGAATAACTGTCTGAGTATCATACATCCATGAATTGTGCTTAACGCTCTCAACATTATACATCCATAAATTGTGAATAACTGTCTGAGTATCATACATCCATGAATTGTGCTTAACGCTCTCAACATTATACATCCATAAATTGTGAATAACTGTCTGAGTATCATACATCCATGAATTGTGCTAACGCTCTCAACATTATACATCCATAAATTGTGAATAACTGTCTGAGTATCATACATCCATAAATTGTGAATAACTGTCTGAGTATCATACATCCATGAATTGTGCTTAACGCTCTCAACATTATACATCCATAAATTGTGAATAACTGTCTGAGTATCATACATCCATGAATTGTGCTTAACGCTCTAACATTATACATCCATAAATTGTGAATAACTGTCTGAGTATCATACATCCATGAATTGTGCTTAACGCTCTCAACATAATACATCCATAAATTGTGAATAACTGTCTGAGTATCATACATCCATGAATTGTGCTTAACGCTCTCAACATTATACATCCATAAATTGTGAATAACTGTCTGAGTATCATACATCCATGAATTGTGATTAACGCTCTCAACATTATACATCCATAAATTGTGAATAACTGTCTGAGTATCATACATCCATGAATTGTGCTTAACGCTCTCAACATTATACATCCATAAATTGTGAATAACTGTCTGAGTATCATACATCCATGAATTGTGCTTAACGCTCTCAACATTATACATCCATAAATTGTGAATAACTGTCTGAGTATCATACATCCATGAATTGTGCTTAACGCTCTCAACATTATACATCCATAAATTGTGAATAACTGTCTGAGTATCATACATCCATGAATTGTGCTAACGCTCTCAACATTATACATCCATAAATTGTGAATAACTGTCTGAGTATCATACATCCATGAATTGTGCTAACGCTCAAGTATATACATCCATAAATTGTGAATAACTGTCTGAGTATCATACATCCATGAATTGTGCTTAACGCTCTCAACATTATACATCCATAAATTGTGAATAACTGTCTGAGTATCATACATCCATGAATTGTGCTTAACGCTCTCAACATTATACATCCATAAATTGTGAATAACTGTCTGAGTATCATACATCCATAAATTGTGAATAACTGTCTGAGTATCATACATCCATGAATTGTGCTAACGCTCTCAACATTATACATCCATAAATTGTGAATAACTGTCTGAGTATCATACATCCATGAATTGTGCTTAACGCTCTCAACATTATACATCCATAAATTGTGAATAACTGTCTGAGTATCATACATCCATGAATTGTGCCTAACGCTCTCAACATTATACATCCATAAATTGTGAATAACTGTCTGAGTATCATACATCCATGAATTGTGCTTAACGCTCTCAACATTATACATCCATAAATTGTGAATAACTGTCTGAGTATCATACATCCATGAATTGTGCTTAACGCTCTCAACATTATACATCCATAAATTGTGAATAACTGTCTGAGTATCATACATCCATGAATTGTGCTTAACGCTCTCAACATTATACATCCATAAATTGTGAATAACTGTCTGAGTATCATACATCCATGAATTGTGCTTAACGCTCTCAACATTATACATCCATAAATTGTGAATAACTGTCTGAGTATCATACATCCATGAATTGTGAATAACTGTCTGAGTATCATACATCCATGAATTGTGCTTAACGTCTCAACATTATACATCCATAAATTGTGAATAACTGTCTGAGTATCATACATCCATGAATTGTGCTAACGCTCTCAACATTATACATCCATAAATTGTGAATAACTGTCTGAGTATCATACATCCATGAATTGTGCTTAACGCTCTCAACATTATACATCCATAAATTGTGAATAACTGTCTGAGTATCATACATCCATGAATTGTGCTTAACGCTCTCAACATTATACATCCATAAATTGTGAATAACTGTCTGAGTATCATACATCCATGAATTGTGCTTAACGCTCTCAACATTATACATCCATAAATTGTGAATAACTGTCTGAGTATCATACATCCATGAATTGTGCTTAACGCTCTCAACATTATACATCCATAAATTGTGAATAACTGTCTGAGTATCATACATCCATGAATTGTGCTTAACGCTCTCAACATTATACATCCATAAATTGTGAATAACTGTCTGAGTATCATACATCCATGAATTGTGCTTAACGCTCTCAACATTATACATCCATAAATTGTGAATAACTGTCTGAGTATCATACATCCATGAATTGTGCTTAACGCTCTCAACATTATACATCCATAAATTGTGAATAACTGTCTGAGTATCATACATCCATGAATTGTGAATAACGCTCTCAATATCATACATCCATAAATTGTGAATAACTGTCTGAGTATCATACATCCATAAATTGTGAATAACTGTCTGAGTATCATACATCCATAAATTGTGAATAACTGTCTGAGTATCATACATCCATGAATTGTGAATAACGCTCTCAACATTATACATCCATAAATTGTGAATAACTGTCTGAGTATCATACATCCATGAATTGTGCTAACGTCTCAACATTATACATCCATAAATTGTGAATAACTGTCTGAGTATCATACATCCATGAATTGTGCTTAACGCTCTCAACATTATACATCCATAAATTGTGAATAACTGTCTGAGTATCATACATCCATGAATTGTGCTTAACGCTCTCAACATTATACATCCATAAATTGTGAATAACTGTCTGAGTATCATACATCCATGAATTGTGCTTAACGCTCTCAACATTATACATCCATAAATTGTGAATAACTGTCTGAGTATCATACATCCATGAATTGTGCTTAACGCTCAACATATCATACATCCATAAATTGTGAATAACTGTCTGAGTATCATACATCCATGAATTGTGCTTAACGCTCTCAACATTATACATCCATAAATTGTGAATAACTGTCTGAGTATCATACATCCATAAATTGTGAATAACTGTCTGAGTATCATACATCCATGAATTGTTAACGCTCTCAACATTATACATCCATAAATTGTGAATAACTGTCTGAGTATCATACATCCATGAATTGTGAATAACGCTCTCAACATTATACATCCATAAATTGTGAATAACTGTCTGAGTATCATACATCCATGAATTGTGCTTAACGCTCTCAACATTATACATCCATAAATGTGAATAACTGTCTGAGTATCATACATCCATGAATTGTGCTTAACGCTCTCAACATTATACATCCATAAATTGTGAATAACTGTCTGAGTATCATACATCCATGAATTGTGCTTAACGCTCTCAACATTATACATCCATAAATTGTGAATAACTGTCTGAGTATCATACATCCATGAATTGTGCTTAACGCTCTCAACATTATACATCCATAAATTGTGAATAACTGTCTGAGTATCATACATCCATGAATTGTGCTTAACGCTCTCAACATTATACATCCATAAATTGTGAATAACTGTCTGAGTATCATACATCCATGAATTGTGCTTAACGCTCTCAACATTATACATCCATAAATTGTGAATAACTGTCTGAGTATCATACATCCATGAATTGTGCTTAACGCTCTCAACATTATACATCCATAAATTGTGAATAACTGTCTGAGTATCATACATCCATGAATTGTGCTTAACGCTCTCAACATTATACATCCATAAATTGTGAATAACTGTCTGAGTATCATACATCCATGAATTGTGAATAACTGTCTCAGTATTATACATCCATAAATTGTGAATAACTGTCTGAGTATCATACATCCATAAATTGTGAATAACTGTCTGAGTATCATACATCCATAAATTGTGAATAACTGTCTGAGTATCATACATCCATGAATTGTGCTTAACGCTCTCAACATTATACATCCATAAATTGTGAATAACTGTCTGAGTATCATACATCCATGAATTGTGCTTAACGCTCTCAACATTATACATCCATAAATTGTGAATAACTGTCTGAGTATCATACATCCATAAATTGTGAATAACTGTCTGAGTATCATACATCCATGAATTGTGAATAACGCTCTCAACATTATACATCCATAAATTGTGAATAACTGTCTGAGTATCATACATCCATAAATTGTGAATAACTGTCTGAGTATCATACATCCATGAATTGTGCTTAACGCTCTCAACATTATACATCCATAAATTGTGAATAACTGTCTGAGTATCATACATCCATAAATTGTGAATAACTGTCTGAGTATCATACATCCATGAATTGTGCTTAACGCTCTCAACATTATACATCCATAAATTGTGAATAACTGTCTGAGTATCATACATCCATGAATTGTGCTTAACGCTCTCAACATTATACATCCATAAATTGTGAATAACTGTCTGAGTATCATACATCCATGAATTGTGCTTAACGCTCTCAACATTATACATCCATAAATTGTGAATAACTGTCTGAGTATCATACATCCATGAATTGTGCTTAACGCTCTCAACATTATACATCCATAAATTGTGAATAACTGTCTGAGTATCATACATCCATGAATTGTGCTTAACGCTCTCAACATTATACATCCATAAATTGTGAATAACTGTCTGAGTATCATACATCCATGAATTGTGCTTAACGCTCTCAACATACATCCATAAATTGTGAATAACTGTCTGAGTATCATACATCCATGAATTGTGAATAACGTCTCAACATTATACATCCATAAATTGTGAATAACTGTCTGAGTATCATACATCCATAAATTGTGAATAACGCTCTGAGTACATACATCCATAAATTGTGAATAACTGTCTCAGTATCATACATCCATGAATTGTGCTAACGCTCTCAACATTATACATCCATAAATTGTGAATAACTGTCTGAGTATCATACATCCATAAATTGTGAATAACTGTCTGAGTATCATACATCCATAAATTGTGAATAACTGTCTGAGTATCATACATCCATGAATTGTGCTTAACGCTCTCAACATTATACATCCATAAATTGTGAATAACTGTCTGAGTATCATACATCCATGAATTGTGCTTAACGCTCTCAACATTATACATCCATAAATTGTGAATAACTGTCTGAGTATCATACATCCATGAATTGTGCTTAACGCTCTCAACATTATACATCCATAAATTGTGAATAACTGTCTGAGTATCATACATCCATAAATTGTGAATAACTGTCTGAGTATCATACATCCATGAATTGTGAATAACTGTCTGAGTATCATACATCCATGAATTGTGCTTAACGCTCTCAACATTATACATCCATAAATTGTGAATAACTGTCTGAGTATCATACATCCATGAATTGTGCTTAACGCTCTCAACATTATACATCCATAAATTGTGAATAACTGTCTGAGTATCATACATCCATGAATTGTGCTTAACGCTCTCAACATAATACATCCATAAATTGTGAATAACTGTCTGAGTATCATACATCCATGAATTGTGCTTAACGCTCTCAACATTATACATCCATAAATTGTGAATAACTGTCTGAGTATCATACATCCATGAATTGTGCTTAACGCTCTCAACATTATACATCCATAAATTGTGAATAACTGTCTGAGTATCATACATCCATGAATTGTGCTTAACGCTCTCAACATTATACATCCATAAATTGTGAATAACTGTCTGAGTATCATACATCCATGAATTGTGCTTAACGCTCTCAACATTATACATCCATAAATTGTGAATAACTGTCTGAGTATCATACATCCATGAATTGTGCTTAACGCTCTCAACATTATACATCCATAAATTGTGAATAACTGTCTGAGTATCATACATCCATGAATTGTGCTTAACGCTCTCAACATTATACATCCATAAATTGTGAATAACTGTCTGAGTATCATACATCCATGAATTGTGCTTAACGCTCTCAACATTATACATCCATAAATTGTGAATAACTGTCTGAGTATCATACATCCATGAATTGTGCTTAACGCTCTCAACATTATACATCCATAAATTGTGAATAACTGTCTGAGTATCATACATCCATGAATTGTGCTTAACGCTCTCAACATTATACATCCATAAATTGTGAATAACTGTCTGAGTATCATACATCCATGAATTGTGCTTAACGCTCTCAACATTATACATCCATAAATTGTGAATAACTGTCTGAGTATCATACATCCATGAATTGTGCTTAACGCTCTCAACATTATACATCCATAAATTGTGAATAACTGTCTGAGTATCATACATCCATGAATTGTGCTTAACGCTCTCAACATTATACATCCATAAATTGTGAATAACTGTCTGAGTATCATACATCCATGAATTGTGCTTAACGCTCTCAACATTATACATCCATAAATTGTGAATAACTGTCTGAGTATCATACATCCATGAATTGTGCTTAACGCTCTCAACATTATACATCCATAAATTGTGAATAACTGTCTGAGTATCATACATCCATAAATTGTGAATAACTGTCTGAGTATCATACATCCATGAATTGTGCTTAACGCTCTCAACATAATACATCCATAAATTGTGAATAACTGTCTGAGTATCATACATCCATGAATTGTGCTTAACGCTCTCAACATTATACATCCATAAATTGTGAATAACTGTCTGAGTATCATACATCCATGAATTGTGCTTAACGCTCTCAACATTATACATCCATAAATTGTGAATAACTGTCTGAGTATCATACATCCATGAATTGTGCTTAACGCTCTCAACATAATACATCCATAAATTGTGAATAACTGTCTGAGTATCATACATCCATGAATTGTGCTTAACGCTCTCAACATTATACATCCATAAATTGTGAATAACTGTCTGAGTATCATACATCCATGAATTGTGCTTAACGCTCTCAACATTATACATCCATAAATTGTGAATAACTGTCTGAGTATCATACATCCATGAATTGTGCTTAACGCTCTCAACATTATACATCCATAAATTGTGAATAACTGTCTGAGTATCATACATCCATGAATTGTGCTTAACGCTCTCAACATTATACATCCATAAATTGTGAATAACTGTCTGAGTATCATACATCCATGAATTGTGCTTAACGCTCTCAACATTATACATCCATAAATTGTGAATAACTGTCTGAGTATCATACATCCATGAATTGTGCTTAACGCTCTCAACATTATACATCCATAAATTGTGAATAACTGTCTGAGTATCATACATCCATGAATTGTGCTTAACGCTCTCAACATTATACATCCATAAATTGTGAATAACTGTCTGAGTATCATACATCCATGAATTGTGCTTAACGCTCTCAACATTATACATCCATAAATTGTGAATAACTGTCTGAGTATCATACATCCATGAATTGTGCTTAACGCTCTCAACATTATACATCCATAAATTGTGAATAACTGTCTGAGTATCATACATCCATGAATTGTGCTTAACGCTCTCAACATTATACATCCATAAATTGTGAATAACTGTCTGAGTATCATACATCCATGAATTGTGCTTAACGCTCTCAACATTATACATCCATAAATTGTGAATAACTGTCTGAGTATCATACATCCATGAATTGTGCTTAACGCTCTCAACATTATACATCCATAAATTGTGAATAACTGTCTGAGTATCATACATCCATGAATTGTGCTTAACGCTCTCAACATTATACATCCATAAATTGTGAATAACTGTCTGAGTATCATACATCCATGAATTGTGCTTAACGCTCTCAACATTATACATCCATAAATTGTGAATAACTGTCTGAGTATCATACATCCATGAATTGTGCTTAACGCTCTCAACATTATACATCCATAAATTGTGAATAACTGTCTGAGTATCATACATCCATGAATTGTGCTTAACGCTCTCAACATTATACATCCATAAATTGTGAATAACTGTCTGAGTATCATACATCCATAAATTGTGAATAACTGTCTGAGTATCATACATCCATGAATTGTGCTTAACGCTCTCAACATTATACATCCATAAATTGTGAATAACTGTCTGAGTATCATACATCCATGAATTGTGCTTAACGCTCTCAACATTATACATCCATAAATTGTGAATAACTGTCTGAGTATCATACATCCATGAATTGTGCTTAACGCTCTCAACATTATACATCCATAAATTGTGAATAACTGTCTGAGTATCATACATCCATGAATTGTGCTAACGCTCTCAACATTATACATCCATAAATTGTGAATAACTGTCTGAGTATCATACATCCATGAATTGTGCTTAACGCTCTCAACATTATACATCCATAAATTGTGAATAACTGTCTGAGTATCATACATCCATGAATTGTGCTTAACGCTCTCAACATTATACATCCATAAATTGTGAATAACTGTCTGAGTATCATACATCCATGAATTGTGCTTAACGCTCTCAACATTATACATCCATAAATTGTGAATAACTGTCTGAGTATCATACATCCATGAATTGTGCTTAACGCTCTCAACATTATACATCCATAAATTGTGAATAACTGTCTGAGTATCATACATCCATGAATTGTGCTTAACGCTCTCAACATATACATCCATAAATTGTGAATAACTGTCTGAGTATCATACATCCATGAATTGTGCTTAACGCTCTCAACATTATACATCCATAAATTGTGAATAACTGTCTGAGTATCATACATCCATGAATTGTGCTTAACGCTCTCAACATTATACATCCATAAATTGTGAATAACTGTCTGAGTATCATACATCCATAAATTGTGAATAACTGTCTGAGTATCATACATCCATGAATTGTGCTTAACGCTCTCAACATTATACATCCATAAATTGTGAATAACTGTCTGAGTATCATACATCCATAAATTGTGAATAACTGTCTGAGTATCATACATCCATGAATTGTGCTTAACGCTCTCAACATTATACATCCATAAATTGTGAATAACTGTCTGAGTATCATACATCCATAAATTGTGAATAACTGTCTGAGTATCATACATCCATGAATTGTGCTTAACGCTCTCAACATTATACATCCATAAATTGTGAATAACTGTCTGAGTATCATACATCCATGAATTGTGCTTAACGCTCTCAACATTATACATCCATAAATTGTGAATAACTGTCTGAGTATCATACATCCATGAATTGTGCTTAACGCTCTCAACATTATACATCCATAAATTGTGAATAACTGTCTGAGTATCATACATCCATGAATTGTGCTAACGCTCTCAACATTATACATCCATAAATTGTGAATAACTGTCTGAGTATCATACATCCATGAATTGTGCTTAACGCTCTCAACATTATACATCCATAAATTGTGAATAACTGTCTGAGTATCATACATCCATGAAATTGTGAATAACTGTCTGAGTATCATACATCCATGAATTGTGCTTAACGCTCTCAACATTATACATCCATAAATTGTGAATAACTGTCTGAGTATCATACATCCATAAATTGTGAATAACTGTCTGAGTATCATACATCCATGAATTGTGAATAACGTCTCAACATTATACATCCATAAATTGTGAATAACTGTCTGAGTATCATACATCCATGAATTGTGCTAACGCTCAACATTATACATCCATAAATTGTGAATAACTGTCTGAGTATCATACATCCATGAATTGTGCTAACGCTCTCAACATTATACATCCATAAATTGTGAATAACTGTCTGAGTATCATACATCCATGAATTGTGCTTAACGCTCTCAACATTATACATCCATAAATTGTGAATAACTGTCTGAGTATCATACATCCATGAATTGTGCTTAACGCTCTCAACATTATACATCCATAAATTGTGAATAACTGTCTGAGTATCATACATCCATGAATTGTGCTTAACGCTCTCAACATTATACATCCATAAATTGTGAATAACTGTCTGAGTATCATACATCCATGAATTGTGCTTAACGCTCTCAACATTATACATCCATAAATTGTGAATAACTGTCTGAGTATCATACATCCATGAATTGTGCTTAACGCTCTCAACATTATACATCCATAAATTGTGAATAACTGTCTGAGTATCATACATCCATGAATTGTGCTTAACGCTCTCAACATTATACATCCATAAATTGTGAATAACTGTCTGAGTATCATACATCCATGAATTGTGAATAACTGTCTGAGTATCATACATCCATGAATTGTGAATAACGCTCTCAGACATTATACATCCATAAATTGTGAATAACTGTCTGAGTATCATACATCCATAAATTGTGAATAACTGTCTGAGTATCATACATCCATGAATTGTGCTTAACGCTCTCAACATCATACATCCATAAATTGTGAATAACTGTCTGAGTATCATACATCCATGAATTGTGCTTAACGCTCTCAACATTATACATCCATAAATTGTGAATAACTGTCTGAGTATCATACATCCATGAATTGTGCTTAACGCTCTCAACATTATACATCCATAAATTGTGAATAACTGTCTGAGTATCATACATCCATGAATTGTGCTTAACGCTCTCAACATTATACATCCATAAATTGTGAATAACTGTCTGAGTATCATACATCCATGAATTGTGCTTAACGCTCTCAACATTATACATCCATAAATTGTGAATAACTGTCTGAGTATCATACATCCATGAATTGTGCTTAACGCTCTCAACATTATACATCCATAAATTGTGAATAACTGTCTGAGTATCATACATCCATGAATTGTGCTTAACGCTCTCAACATTATACATCCATAAATTGTGAATAACTGTCTGAGTATCATACATCCATGAATTGTGCTTAACGCTCTCAACATTATACATCCATAAATTGTGAATAACTGTCTGAGTATCATACATCCATGAATTGTGCTTAACGCTCTCAACATTATACATCCATAAATTGTGAATAACTGTCTGAGTATCATACATCCATGAATTGTGCTTAACGCTCTCAACATTATACATCCATAAATTGTGAATAACTGTCTGAGTATCATACATCCATGAATTGTGCTTAACGCTCTCAACATTATACATCCATAAATTGTGAATAACTGTCTGAGTATCATACATCCATGAATTGTGCTTAACGCTCTCAACATTATACATCCATAAATTGTGAATAACTGTCTGAGTATCATACATCCATGAATTGTAACGCTCTCAACATTATACATCCATAAATTGTGAATAACTGTCTGAGTATCATACATCCATAAATTGTGAATAACTGTCTGAGTATCATACATCCATGAATTGTGCTTAACGCTCTCAACATTATACATCCATAAATTGTGAATAACTGTCTGAGTATCATACATCCATGAATTGTGCTTAACGCTCTCAACATTATACATCCATAAATTGTGAATAACTGTCTGAGTATCATACATCCATGAATTGTGCTTAACGCTCTCAACATTATACATCCATAAATTGTGAATAACTGTCTGAGTATCATACATCCATGAATTGTGCTTAACGCTCTCAACATTATACATCCATAAATTGTGAATAACTGTCTGAGTATCATACATCCATGAATTGTGCTTAACGCTCTCAACATTATACATCCATAAATTGTGAATAACTGTCTGAGTATCATACATCCATGAATTGTGCTTAACGCTCTCAACATTATACATCCATAAATTGTGAATAACTGTCTGAGTATCATACATCCATAAATTGTGAATAACTGTCTGAGTATCATACATCCATAAATTGTGAATAACTGTCTGAGTATCATACATCCATGAATTGTGCTTAACGCTCTCAACATTATACATCCATAAATTGTGAATAACTGTCTGAGTATCATACATCCATGAATTGTGCTTAACGCTCTCAACATTATACATCCATAAATTGTGAATAACTGTCTGAGTATCATACATCCATGAATTGTGCTTAACGCTCTCAACATTATACATCCATAAATTGTGAATAACTGTCTGAGTATCATACATCCATGAATTGTGCTTAACGCTCTCAACATTATACATCCATAAATTGTGAATAACTGTCTGAGTATCATACATCCATGAATTGTGAATAACTGCTCTCAACAACATACATACATCCATAAATTGTGAATAACTGTCTGAGTATCATACATCCATGAATTGTGCTTAACGCTCTCAACATATACATCCATAAATTGTGAATAACTGTCTGAGTATCATACATCCATGAATTGTGCTTAACGCTCTCAACATTATACATCCATAAATTGTGAATAACTGTCTGAGTATCATACATCCATGAATTGTGCTTAACGCTCTCAACATTATACATCCATAAATTGTGAATAACTGTCTGAGTATCATACATCCATGAATTGTGTTAACGTCAACATTATACATCCATAAATTGTGAATAACTGTCTGAGTATCATACATCCATAAATTGTGAATAACTGTCTGAGTATCATACATCCATGAATTGTGAATAACTGTCTGAGTATCATACATCCATGAATTGTGTTAACGTCTCAACATTATACATCCATAATTGTGAATAACTGTCTGAGTATCATACATCCATGAATTGTGAATAACGCTCTCAGCATTATACATCCATGAATTGTGAATAACTGTCTGAGTATCATACATCCATAAATTGTGAATAACTGTCTGAGTATCATACATCCATGAATTGTGCTTAACGCTCTCAACATTATACATCCATAAATTGTGAATAACTGTCTGAGTATCATACATCCATGAATTGTGCTTAACGCTCTCAACATTATACATCCATAAATTGTGAATAACTGTCTGAGTATCATACATCCATAAATTGTGAATAACTGTCTGAGTATCATACATCCATGAATTGTGAATAACTGTCTGAGTATCATACATCCATGAATTGTGCTTAACTCTCAGTATTATACATCCATAAATTGTGAATAACTGTCTGAGTATCATACATCCATGAATTGTGCTTAACGCTCTCAACATTATACATCCATAAATTGTGAATAACTGTCTGAGTATCATACATCCATGAATTGTGCTTAACGCTCTCAACATTATACATCCATAAATTGTGAATAACTGTCTGAGTATCATACATCCATGAATTGTGCTTAACGCTCTCAACATTATACATCCATAAATTGTGAATAACTGTCTGAGTATCATACATCCATGAATTGTGCTTAACGCTCTCAACATTATACATCCATAAATTGTGAATAACTGTCTGAGTATCATACATCCATGAATTGTGCTTAACGCTCTCAACATTATACATCCATAAATTGTGAATAACTGTCTGAGTATCATACATCCATGAATTGTGCTTAACGCTCTCAACATTATACATCCATAAATTGTGAATAACTGTCTGAGTATCATACATCCATGAATTGTGCTTAACGCTCTCAACATTATACATCCATAAATTGTGAATAACTGTCTGAGTATCATACATCCATGAATTGTGCTTAACGTCTCAACATTATACATCCATAAATTGTGAATAACTGTCTGAGTATCATACATCCATGAATTGTGAATAACTGTCTGAGTATCATACATCCATGAATTGTGCTTAACGCTCTCAGTATTATACATCCATAAATTGTGAATAACTGTCTGAGTATCATACATCCATGAATTGTGCTTAACGCTCTCAACATTATACATCCATAAATTGTGAATAACTGTCTGAGTATCATACATCCATGAATTGTGCTAACGCTCTCAACATTATACATCCATAAATTGTGAATAACTGTCTGAGTATCATACATCCATGAATTGTGCTTAACGCTCTCAACATTATACATCCATAAATTGTGAATAACTGTCTGAGTATCATACATCCATGAATTGTGCTTAACGCTCTCAACATTATACATCCATAAATTGTGAATAACTGTCTGAGTATCATACATCCATGAATTGTGCTTAACGCTCTCAACATTATACATCCATAAATTGTGAATAACTGTCTGAGTATCATACATCCATGAATTGTGCTTAACGCTCTCAACATTATACATCCATAAATTGTGAATAACTGTCTGAGTATCATACATCCATGAATTGTGCTTAACGCTCTCAACATTATACATCCATAAATTGTGAATAACTGTCTGAGTATCATACATCCATGAATTGTGCTTAACGCTCTCAACATTATACATCCATAAATTGTGAATAACTGTCTGAGTATCATACATCCATGAATTGTGCTTAACGCTCTCAACATTATACATCCATAAATTGTGAATAACTGTCTGAGTATCATACATCCATGAATTGTGCTTAACGCTCTCAACATTATACATCCATAAATTGTGAATAACTGTCTGAGTATCATACATCCATAAATTGTGAATAACTGTCTGAGTATCATACATCCATGAATTGTTAACGCTCTCAGCATTATACATCCATAAATTGTGAATAACTGTCTGAGTATCATACATCCATGAATTGTGCTTAACGCTCTCAACATTATACATCCATAAATTGTGAATAACTGTCTGAGTATCATACATCCATGAATTGTGCTTAACGCTCTCAACATTATACATCCATAAATTGTGAATAACTGTCTGAGTATCATACATCCATGAATTGTGCTTAACGCTCTCAACATTATACATCCATAAATTGTGAATAACTGTCTGAGTATCATACATCCATGAATTGTGCTTAACGCTCTCAACATTATACATCCATAAATTGTGAATAACTGTCTGAGTATCATACATCCATGAATTGTGCTTAACGCTCTCAACATATACATCCATAAATTGTGAATAACTGTCTGAGTATCATACATCCATAAATTGTGAATAACTGTCTGAGTATCATACATCCATGAATTGTGCTTAACGCTCTCAACATTATACATCCATAAATTGTGAATAACTGTCTGAGTATCATACATCCATGAATTGTGATAACTGCTCTCAACATTATACATCCATAAATTGTGAATAACTGTCTGAGTATCATACATCCATAAATTGTGAATAACTGTCTGAGTATCATACATCCATAAATTGTGAATAACTGTCTGAGTATCATACATCCATGAATTGTGTTAACGCTCTCAACATTATACATCCATAAATTGTGAATAACTGTCTGAGTATCATACATCCATGAATTGTGCTAACGCTCTCAACATTATACATCCATAAATTGTGAATAACTGTCTGAGTATCATACATCCATAAATTGTGAATAACTGTCTGAGTATCATACATCCATAAATTGTGAATAACTGTCTGAGTATCATACATCCATGAATTGTGCTTAACGTCTCACATTATACATCCATAAATTGTGAATAACTGTCTGAGTATCATACATCCATGAATTGTGCTAACGCTCTCAACATTATACATCCATAAATTGTGAATAACTGTCTGAGTATCATACATCCATGAATTGTGCTTAACGCTCTCAACATTATACATCCATAAATTGTGAATAACTGTCTGAGTATCATACATCCATAAATTGTGAATAACTGTCTGAGTATCATACATCCATAAATTGTGAATAACTGTCTGAGTATCATACATCCATGAATTGTGCTTAACGCTCTCAACATTATACATCCATAAATTGTGAATAACTGTCTGAGTATCATACATCCATGAATTGTGCTTAACGCTCTCCAACATCTAAATACATCCATAAATTGTGAATAACTGTCTGAGTATCATACATCCATGAATTGTGCTTAACGCTCTCAACATTATACATCCATAAATTGTGAATAACTGTCTGAGTATCATACATCCATGAATTGTGCTTAACGCTCTCAACATTATACATCCATAAATTGTGAATAACTGTCTGAGTATCATACATCCATGAATTGTGCTTAACGCTCTCAACATTATACATCCATAAATTGTGAATAACTGTCTGAGTATCATACATCCATGAATTGTGCTAACGCTCTCAACATTATACATCCATAAATTGTGAATAACTGTCTGAGTATCATACATCCATGAATTGTGCTTAACGCTCTCAACATTATACATCCATAAATGTGAATAACTGTCTGAGTATCATACATCCATGAATTGTGCTTAACGCTCTCAACATTATACATCCATAAATTGTGATTAACTGTCTGAGTATCATACATCCATAAATTGTGAATAACTGTCTGAGTATCATACATCCATAAATTGTGAATAACTGTCTGAGTATATACATCCATGAATTGTGCTTAACGCTCTCAACATTATACATCCATAAATTGTGAATAACTGTCTGAGTATCATACATCCATGAATTGTGCTTAACGTCTCAACATTATACATCCATAAATTGTGAATAACTGTCTGAGTATCATACATCCATGAATTGTGAATAACTGTCTGAGTATCATACATCCATGAATTGTGAATAACTGTCTGAGTATCATACATCCATAAATTGTGAATAACTGTCTGAGTATCATACATCCATGAATTGTGCTTAACGCTCTCAACATTATACATCCATAAATTGTGAATAACTGTCTGAGTATCATACATCCATGAATTGTGAATAACTGTCTCGAGTATCATACATCCATGAATTGTGCAACGCTCTGAGTATCATACATCCATAAATTGTGAATAACTCGTCTGAGTATCATACATCCATGAATTGTAATAACGCTCTCAACATTATATACATCCAATTCAGAATAACTGTCTGAGTATCATACATCCATGAATTGTGCTTAACGCTCTCAACATTATACATCCATAAATTGTGAATAACTGTCTGAGTATCATACATCCATGAATTGTGCTTAACGCTCTCAACATTATACATCCATAAATTGTGAATAACTGTCTGAGTATCATACATCCATGAATTGTGTAACGCTCTCAACATTATACATCCATAAATTGTGAATAACTGTCTGAGTATCATACATCCATGAATTGTGCTTAACGCTCTCAACATTATACATCCATAAATTGTGAATAACTGTCTGAGTATCATACATCCATGAATTGTGCTTAACGCTCTCAACATTATACATCCATAAATTGTGAATAACTGTCTGAGTATCATACATCCATGAATTGTGCTTAACGCTCTCAATATTATACATCCATGAATTGTGAATAACTGTCTGAGTATCATACATCCATAAATTGTGAATAACTGTCTGAGTATCATACATCCATGAATTGTGCTAACGCTCTCAACATTATACATCCATAAATTGTGAATAACTGTCTGGAGTATCATACATCCATAAATTGTGAATAACTGTCTGAGTATCATACATCCATGAATTGTGCTTAACGCTCTCAACATTATACATCCATAAATTGTGAATAACTGTCTGAGTATCATACATCCATAAATTGTGAATAACTGTCTGAGTATCATACATCCATGAATTGTGCTAACGCTCTCAACATTATACATCCATAAATTGTGAATAACTGTCTGAGTATATACATCCATGAATTGTGCTTAACGCTCTCAACATTATACATCCATAAATTGTGAATAACTGTCTGAGTATCATACATCCATAAATTGTGAATAACTGTCGAGTATCATACATCCATGAATTGTGAATAATGTTCAACATTATACATCCATAAATTGTGAATAACTGTCTGAGTATCATACATCCATAAATTGTGAATAACTGTCTGAGTATCATACATCCATGAATTGTGCTTAACGCTCTCAACATTATACATCCATAAATTGTGAATAACTGTCTGAGTATCATACATCCATGAATTGTGCTTAACGCTTCAAACATTATACATCCATAAATTGTGAATAACTGTCTGAGTATCATACATCCATGAATTGTGCTAACGCTCTCAACATTATACATCCATAAATTGTGAATAACTGTCTTATATCATACATCCATGAATTGTGTGAATAACTGTCTGAGTATCATACATCCATGAATTGTGAATAACTGCTCATATCATACATCCATGAATTGTGAATAACGCTCTCAACATTATACATCCATAAATTGTGAATAACTGTCTGAGTATCATACATCCATGAATTGTGCTTAACGCTCTCAACATTATACATCCATAAATTGTGAATAACTGTCTGAGTATCATACATCCATGAATTGTGCTTAACGCTCTCAACATTATACATCCATAAATTGTGAATAACTGTCTGAGTATCATACATCCATAAATTGTGAATAACTGTCTGAGTATCATACATCCATGAATTGTGAATAACTGTCTGAGTATCATACATCCATGAATTGTGAATAACGCTCTCAACATTATACATCCATAAATTGTGAATAACTTCTCAGTATCATACATCCATGAATTGTGAATAACTGTCTGAGTATCATACATCCATGAATTGTGCTTAACGCTCTCAACATTATACATCCATAAATTGTGAATAACTGTCTATATACATCCATGAATTGTGCTTAACGCTCAACATTATACATCCATAAATTGTGAATAACTGTCTGAGTATCATACATCCATGAAGTGTGCTTAACGCTCTCAACATTATACATCCATAAATTGTGAATAACTGTCTGAGTATCATACATCCATGAATTGTGCTAACGCTCTCAACATTATACATCCATAAATTGTGAATAACTGTCTGAGTATCATACATCCATGAATTGTGCTTAACGCTCTCAACATTATACATCCATAAATTGTGAATAACTGTCTGAGTATCATACATCCATGAATTGTGCCTAACGCTCTCAACATTATACATCCATAAATTGTGAATAACTGTCTGAGTATCATACATCCATGAATTGTGCTTAACGCTCAACATTATACATCCATAAATTGTGAATAACTGTCTGAGTATCATACATCCATGAATTGTGCTTAACTCTCAACATTATACATCCATAAATTGTGAATAACTGTCTGAGTATCATACATCCATGAATTGTGCTTAACGCTCTCAACATTATACATCCATAAATTGTGAATAACTGTCTGAGTATCATACATCCATGAATTGTGCTTAACGCTCTCAACATTATACATCCATAAATTGTGAATAACTGTCTGAGTATCATACATCCATGAATTGTGAATAACGTCTAACATTATACATCCATGAATTGTGAATAACTGTCTGAGTATCATACATCCATAAATTGTGAATAACTGTCTGAGTATCATACATCCATGAATTGTGCTTAACGCTCTCAACATTATACATCCATAAATTGTGAATAACTGTCTGAGTATCATACATCCATGAATTGTGCTTAACGCTCTCAACATTATACATCCATAAATTGTGAATAACTGTCTGAGTATCATACATCCATGAATTGTGAATAACGCTCTCAACATTATACATCCATAAATTGTGAATAACTGTCTGAGTATCATACATCCATGAATTGTGCTTAACGCTCTCAACATTATACATCCATAAATTGTGAATAACTGTCTGAGTATCATACATCCATGAATTGTGCTTAACGCTCTCAACATTATACATCCATAAATTGTGAATAACTGTCTGAGTATCATACATCCATAAATTGTGAATAACTGTCTGAGTATCATACATCCATGAATTGTGCTTAACGCTCTCAACATTATACATCCATAAATTGTGAATAACTGTCTGAGTATCATACATCCATGAATTGTGCTTAACGCTCTCAACATTATACATCCATAAATTGTGAATAACTGTCTGAGTATCATACATCCATGTGTGTAGAATAACTGTCTGGAGTATCATACATCCATGAATTGTGCTTAACGCTCTCAACATTATACATCCATAAATTGTGAATAACTGTCTGAGTATCATACATCCATAAATTGTGAATAACTGTCTGAGTATCATACATCCATGAATTGTGCTTAACGCTCTCAACATTATACATCCATAAATTGTGAATAACTGTCTGAGTATTATACATCCATAAATTGTGAATAACTGTCTGAGTATCATACATCCATGAATTGTGCTTAACGCTCTCAACATTATACATCCATAAATTGTGAATAACTGTCTGAGTATCATACATCCATAAATTGTGAATAACTGTCTGAGTATCATACATCCATGAATTGTGCTTAACGCTCTCAACATTATACATCCATAAATTGTGAATAACTGCCTGAGTATCATACATCCATGAATTGTGCTTAACGCTCTCAACATTATACATCCATAAATTGTGAATAACTGTCTGAGTATCATACATCCATAAATTGTGAATAACTGTTCTGAGTATCATACATCCATGAATTGTGCTAACGCTCTCAACATTATACATCCATAAATTCGTAATAACTGTCTAGTATCATCCATATAAATTGTGAATAACTGTCTGAGTATCATACATCCATGAATTGTGCTTAACGCTCTCAACATTATACATCCATAAATTGTGAATAACTGTCTGAGTATCATACATCCATAAATTGTGAATAACGTCTCAACATCATACATCCATAAATTGTGAATAACGTCTGAGTATCATACATCCATAAATTGTGAATAACTGTCTGAGTATCATACATCCATGAATTGTGCTTAACGCTCTCAACATTATACATCCATAAATTGTGAATAACTGTCTGAGTATCATACATCCATGAATTGTGCTAACGCTCTCAACATTATACATCCATAAATTGTGAATAACTGTCTGAGTATCATACATCCATGAATTGTGCTTAACGCTCTCAACATTATACATCCATAAATTGTGAATAACTGTCTGAGTATCATACATCCATGAATTGTGAATAACGCTCTCTAAATATTATACATCCACAAATTGTGAATAACTGTCTGAGTATCATACATCCATAATTGTGCTTAACGCTCTCAACATTATACATCCATAAATTGTGAATAACTGTCTGAGTATCATACATCCATAAATTGTGAATAACTGTCGAGTATCATACATCCATGAATTGTGAATAACTGCTCTCAACATTATACATCCATAAATTGTGAATAACGCTCTGAGTATCATACATCCATAAATTGTGAATAACTGTCTGAGTATCATACATCCATGAATTGTGCTTAATGCTCTCAGCATTATACATCCATAAATTGTGAATAACTGTCTGAGTATCATACATCCATGAATTGTGCTTAACGCTCTCAACATTATACATCCATAAATTGTGAATAACTGTCTGAGTATCATACATCCATAAATTGTGAATAACTGTCTGAGTATCATACATCCATGAATTGTGCTTAACGCTCTCAACATTATACATCCATAAATTGTGAATAATGTCTGAGTATCATACATCCATGAATTGTGATTAACGCTCTCAACATTATACATCATAAATTGTGAATAACTGTCTGAGTATCATACATCCATGAATTGTGAATAACTGTCTGAGTATCATACATCCATAAATTGTGAATAACTGTCTTCGAGTATCATACATCCATAAATTGTAATAACGCTCTCAACATTATACATCCATGAATTGTGAATAACTGTCTGAGTATCATACATCCATGAATTGTGCTTAACGCTCTCAACATTATACATCCATAAATTGTGAATAACTGTCTGAGTATCATACATCCATAAATTGTGAATAACTGTCTGAGTATCATACATCCATGAATTGTGAATAACGCTCTCAGTATTATACATCCATGAATTGTGAATAACTGCCTGAGTATCATACATCCATGAATTGTGAATAACTGTCTGAGTATCATACATCCATGAATTGTGCTTAACGCTCTCAACATTATACATCCATAAATTGTGAATAACTGTCTGAGTATCATACATCCATGAATTGTGCACGCTGTCTCAACATTATACATCCATAAATTGTGAATAACTGTCTGAGTATCATACATCCATGAATTGTGCTTAACGCTCTCAACATTATACATCCATAAATTGTGAATAACTGTCTGAGTATCATACATCCATGAATTGTGAATAACGCTCAACATTATACATCCATAAATTAGAATAACTGTCTGAGTATCATACATCCATGAATTGCTAACGCTCTCAACATTATACATCCATAAATTGTGAATAATGTCTGAGTATCATACATCCATGAATTGTGCTTAACGCTCTCAACATTATACATCCATAAATTGTGAATAACTGTCTGAGTATCATACATCCATGAATTGTGCTTAACGCTCTGAATATTACATCCATAAATTGTGAATAACTGTCTGAGTATCATACATCCATGAATTGTGCTTAACGCTCTCAACATTATACATCCATAAATTGTGAATAACTGTCTGAGTATCATACATCCATGAATTGTGCTTAACGCTCTTCAACATTATACATCCATAAATTGTGAATAACTGTCTGAGTATCATACATCCATGAATTGTGATTAACGCTCTCAACATTATACATCCATAAATTGTGAATAATCGTCTGAGTATCATACATCCATAAATTGTGAATAACTGTCTGAGTATCATACATCCATGAATTGTGCTTAACGCTCTCAACATTATACATCCATAAATTGTGAATAACTGTCTGAGTATCATACATCCATGAATTGTGCTTAACGCTCTCAACATTATACATCCATAAATTGTGAATAACTGTCTGAGTATCATACATCCATGAATTGTGATAACGTCTGAGTATCATACATCCATGAATTGTGAATAACTGTCTGAGTATCATACATCCATGAATTGTGCTAACGCTCTCAACATTATACATCCATAAATTGTGAATAACTGTCTGAGTATCATACATCCATGAATTGTGAATAACTGTTGGTATCATACATCCATAAATTGTGAATAACGTCTGAATCATACATCCATAAATTGTGAATAACTGTCTGAGTATCATACATCCATGAATTAAAGAACGCTCTCAACATTATACATCCATAAATTGAATAATGTCTGAGTATCATACATCCATGAATTGTGCTTAACGCTCTCAACATTATACATCCATAAATTGTGAATAACTGTCTGAGTATCATACATCCATGAATTGTGCTAACGCTCTCAACATTATACATCCATAAATTGTGAATAACTGTCTGAGTATCATACATCCATGAATTAAAATAACGCTCTCAACATTATACATCCATAAATTGTGAATAACTGTCTGAGTATCATATCCATGAATTGTGCTTAACGCTCTCAACATTATACATCCATAAATTGTGAATAACTGTCTGAGTATCATACATCCATAAATTGTGAATAACTGTCTGAGTATACATCCATGAATTGTGCTAACTGCTCTGAGTATTATACATCCATAAATTGTGAATAACTGTCTGAGTATCATACATCCATGAATTGTGCTTAACGCTCTCAACATTATACATCCATAAATTGTGAATAACTGTCTGAGTATCATACATCCATGAATTAAATAACTGCTCTCAACATTATACATCCATAAATTGTGAATAACTGTCTGAGTATCATACATCCATGAATTGTGCTTAACGCTCTCAAATATTATACATCCATAAATTGTGAATAACTGTCTGAGTATCATACATCCATGAATTGTG
>JAAVKF010000118.1:0-67612 GCA_012070555.1 Brugia pahangi
ATGAATTGTGCTTAACGCTCTCAACATTATACATCCATAAATTGTGAATAACTGTCTGAGTATCATACATCCATGAATTGTGAATAACGCTCTCAGTATTTATACATCCATAAATTGTGAATAACTGTGTCTGAGTATCATACATCCATAAATTGTGAATAACTGTCTGAGTATCATACATCCATGAATTGTGCTTAACGCTCTGAACGTATACATCCATAAATTGTGAATAACTGTCTGAGTATCATACATCCATAAATTGTGAATAACTGTCTGAGTATCATACATCCATGAATTGTGCTTAACGCTCTCAACATTATACATCCATAAATTGTGAATAACTGTCTGAGTATCATACATCCATGAATTAACCTAACGCTCTCAGTATTATACATCCATAAATTGTGAATAACTGTCTGAGTATCATACATCCATGAATTGTGCTAACGCTCTCAACATTATACATCCATAAATTGTGAATAACTGTCTGAGTATCATACATCCATAAATTGTGAATAACTGTCTGAATATCATACATCCATAAATTGTGAATAACTGTCTGAGTATCATACATCCATAAATTGTGAATAACTGTCTGAGTATCATACATCCATGAATTGTGCTTAACGCTCTCAACATTATACATCCATAAATTGTGAATAACTGTCTGAGTATCATACATCCATGAATTGTGCTTAACGCTCTCAACATTATACATCCATAAATTGTGAATAACTGTCTGAGTATCATACATCCATGAATTGTGCTTAACGCTCTCAACATTATACATCCATAAATTGTGAATAACTGTCTGAGTATCATACATCCATGAATTGTGCTTAACGCTCTCAACATTATACATCCATAAATTGTGAATAACTGTCTGAGTATCATACATCCATGATTGTGCTAACGCTCTCAACATTATACATCCATAAATTGTGAATAACTGTCTGAGTATCATACATCCATGAATTGTGCTTAACGCTCTCAACATTATACATCCATAAATTGTGAATAACTGTCTGAGTATCATACATCCATGAATTGTGCTTAACGCTCTCAACATTATACATCCATAAATTGTGATTAACTGTCTGAGTATCATACATCCATAAATTGTGCTTAACGTCTCAACATTATACATCCATGAATTGTGAATAACGTCTGAACATTATACATCCATAAATTGTGAATAACTGTCTGAGTATCATACATCCATGAATTGTGAATAACGTCTGAGTATCATACATCCATAAATTGTGAATAACTGTCTGAGTATCATACATCCATAAATTGTGAATAACTGTCTGAGTATCATACATCCATGAATTGTGCTAACGCTCTCAACATTATACATCCATAAATTGTGATCTGTCTGAGTATCATACATCCATGAATTGTGCTTAACTTATCTCAACATTATACATCCATAAATTGTGAATAACTGTCTGAGTATCATACATCCATAAATTGTGAATAACTGTTGAGAGTATCACATCCATGAATTGTGCTTAACGCTCTCAACATTATACATCCATAAATTGTGAATAACTGTCTGAGTATCATACATCCATGAATTGTGCTTAACGCTCTCAACATTATACATCCATAAATTGTGAATAACTGTCTGAGTATCATACATCCATGAATTGTGCTTAACGCTCTCAACATTATACATCCATAAATTGTGAATAACTGTCTGAGTATCATACATCCATGAATTGTGAATAACTGTCTGAGTATCATACATCCATAAATTGTGAATAACTGTCTGAGTATCATACATCCATGAATGTGCTTAACATCTCAACATTATACATCCATAAATTGTGAATAACTGTCTAGGTATCATACATCCATGAATTGTGCTTAACATCTCAGCATTATACATCCATAAATTGTGAATAACTGTCTGAGTATCATACATCCATAAATTGTAATTAACTGTCTGGTATCATACATCCATGATGTGCTTAACGCTCTCAACATTATACATCCATAAATTGTGAATAACTGTCTGAGTATCATACATCCATGAATTGTGCTTAACGCTCTCAACATTATACATCCATAAATTGTGAATAACTGTCTGAGTATCATACATCCATGAATTGTGCTTAACGCTCTCAACATTATACATCCATAAATTGTGAATAACTGTCTGAGTATCATACATCCATGAATTGTGCTTAACGCTCTCAACATTATACATCCATAAATTGTGAATAACTGTCTGAGTATCATACATCCATGAATTGTGCTTAACGCTCTCAACATTATACATCCATAAATTGTGAATAACTGTCTGAGTATCATACATCCATGAATTGTGCTTAACGCTCTCAACATTATACATCCATAAATTGTGAATAACTGTCTGAGTATCATACATCCATGAATTGTGCTTAACGCTCTCAACATTATACATCCATAAATTGTGAATAACTGTCTGAGTATCATACATCCATGAATTGTGCTTAACGCTCTCAACATTATACATCCATAAATTGTGAACTCTCTGGAGTATCATACATCCATGAATTGTGCTTAACGCTCTCAACATTATACATCCATAAATTGTGAATAACTGTCTGAGTATCATACATCCATAAATTGTGAATAACTGTCTGAGTATCATACATCCATGAATTGTGCTTAACGCTCTCAACATTATACATCCATAAATTGTGAATAACTGTCTGAGTATCATACATCCATGAATTGTGTTAACGCTCTCAACATTATACATCCATAAATTGTGAATAACTGTCTGGTATCATACATCCATGAATTGTGCTTAACGCTCTCAACATTATACATCCATAAATTGTGAATAACTGTCTGAGTATCATACATCCATGAATTGTGAATAACGTCTCAACATTATACATCCATAAATTGTGAATAACTGTCTGGTATCATACATCCATAAATTGTGAATAACTGTCTGAGTATCATACATCCATAAATTGTGAATAACTGTCTGAGTATCATACATCCATAAATTGTGAATAACTGTCTGAGTATCATACATCCATGAATTGTGCTTAACGCTCTCAACATTATACATCCATAAATTGTGAATAACTGTCTGAGTATCATACATCCATGAATTGTGCTTAACGCTCTCAACATTATACATCCATAAATTGTGAATAACTGTCTGAGTATCATACATCCATGAATTGTGCTTAACTGCTCTCAACATTATACATCCATAAATTGTGAATAACTGTCTGAGTATCATACATCCATGAATTGTGTAGCACTCTCAACATTATACATCCATAAATTGTGAATAACTGTCTGAGTATCATACATCCATGAATTGTGCTTAACGCTCTCAACATTATACATCCATAAATTGTGAATAACTGTCTGAGTATCATACATCCATGAATTGTGCTTAACGCTCTCAACATTATACATCCATAAATTGTGAATAACTGTCTGAGTATCATACATCCATGAATTGTGCTTAACGCTCTCAACATTATACATCCATAAATTGTGAATAACTGTCTGAGTATCATACATCCATGAATTGTGAATAACGTCTCAGGTATCATACATCCATAAATTGTGAATAACTGTCTGAGTATCATACATCCATGAATTGTGCTAACGCTCTCAACATTATACATCCATAAATTGTGAATAACTGTCTGAGTATCATACATCCATGAATTGTGAATAACGTCTCAGTATCATACATCCATAAATTGTGAATAACTGTCTGAGTATCATACATCCATAAATTGTGAATAACTGTCTGAGTATCATACATCCATGAATTGTGAATAACTCTGCAGTATCATACATCCATAAATTGTGAATAACTGTCTGAGTATCATACATCCATGAATTGTGCTTAACGCTCTCAACATTATACATCCATAAATTGTGAATAACTGTCTGAGTATCATACATCCATGAATTGTGAATAACTGTCTGAGTATCATACATCCATAAATTGTGAATAACTGTCTGAGTATCATACATCCATAAATTGTGAATAACTGTCTGAGTATCATACATCCATAAATTGTGAATAACTGTCTGAGTATCATACATCCATAAATTGTGAATAACTGTCTGAGTATCATACATCCATGAATTGTGCTTAACGCTCTCAACATTATACATCCATAAATTGTGAATAACTGTCTGAGTATCATACATCCATGAATTGTGCTTAACACTCTCAACATTATACATCCATAAATTGTGAATAACTGTCTGAGTATCATACATCCATGAATTGTGCTTAACGCTCTCAACATTATACATCCATAAATTGTGAATAACTGTCTGAGTATCATACATCCATGAATTGTGCTTAACGCTCTCAACATTATACATCCATAAAATTGTGAATAATGTCTGAGTATCATACATCCATGAATTGTGTAACGCTCTCAACATTATACATCCATAAATTGTGAATAACTGTCTGAGTATCATACATCCATGAATTGTGCTTAACGCTCTCAACATTATACATCCATAAATTGTGAATAACTGTCTGAGTATCATACATCCATGAATTGTGCTTAACGCTCTCAGCATTATACATCCATAAAGTGAATAACTGTCTGAGTATCATACATCCATGAATTGTGATAACACGCTCTCAACATTATACATCCATAAATTGTGAATAACTGTCTGAGTATCATACATCCATAAATTGTGAATAACTGTCTGAGTATCATACATCCATGAATTGTGCTTAACACTCTCAACATTACACATCCATAAATTGTGAATAACTGTCTGAGTATCATACATCCATGAATTGTGCTTAACGCTCTCAACATTATACATCCATAAATTGTGAATAACTGTCTGAGTATCATACATCCATGAATTGTGCTTAACGCACTCATATCATTATATCCATAAATTGTGAATAACTGTCTGAGTATCATACATCCATGAATTGTGCTTAACGCTCTCAACATTATACATCCATAAATTGTGAATAACTGTCTGAGTATCATACATCCATGAATTGTGCTTAACGCTCTCAACATTATACATCCATAAATTGTGATTAACTGTCTGAGTATCATACATCCATAAATTGTGAATAACTGTCTGAGTATCATACATCCATGAATTGCTTAACGCTCTCAATATTATACATCCATAAATTGTGAATAACTGTCTGAGTATCATACATCCATGAATTGTATTAACGCTCTCAACATTATACATCCATAAATTGTGAATAACTGTCTGAGTATCATACATCCATGAATGTGAATAACTGTCTGGTATCATACATCCATGAATTGTGCTTAACGCTCTCAACATTATACATCCATAAATTGTGAATAACTGTCTGAGTATCATACATCCATGAATTGTGTAACGCTCTCAACATTATACATCCATAAATTGTGAATAACTGTCTGAGTATCATACATCCATGAATTGTGAATAACGCTCTCAACATTATACATCCATAAATTGTGAATAACTGTCTGAGTATCATACATCAAATTGTGAATAACTGTCTGAGTATATACATCCATAAATTGTGAATAACTGTCTAGTATCATACATCCATAAATTGTGAATAACTGTCTGAGTATCATACATCCATGAATTGTGCTTAACGCTCTCAACATTATACATCCATAAATTGTGAATAACTGTCTGAGTATCATACATCCATGAATTGTGCTTAACGCTCTCAACATTATACATCCATAAATTGTGAATAACTGTCTGAGTATCATACATCCATGAATTGTGTAACGCTCTCAACATTATACATCCATAAATTGTGAATAACTGTCTGAGTATCATACATCCATAAATTGTGAATAACTGTCTGAGTATCATACATCCATAAATTGTGATTAACGCTCTCAGCATTATATCCATAAATTGTGAATAACTGTCTGAGTATCATACATCCATGAATTGTGCTTAACGCTCTCAACATTATACATCCATAATTGTGAATAACTGTCTGAGTATCATACATCCATGAATTGTGCTTAACGCTCTCAACATTATACATCCATAAATTGTGAATAACTGTCTGAGGTATCATACATCCATAATTGTGCTTAACGCTCTCAACAAACCATTACATCCATAAATTGTTAACTGTCTGAGTATCATACATCCATGAATTGTGAATAACTGTCTGAGTATCATACATCCATAAATTGTGAATAACTGTCTGAGTATCATACATCCATAAATTGTGAATAACTGTCTGAGTATCATACATCCATGAATTGTGCTTAACGCTCTCAACATTATACATCCATAGATTGTGAATAACTGTCTGAGTATCATACATCCATAATTGTGCTTAACGCTCTCAACATTATACATCCATAAATTGTGAATAACTGTCTGAGTATCATACATCCATGAATTGTGCTTAACGCTCTGAACATTATACATCCATAAATTGAATAACTGTCTGAGTATCATACATCCATGAATTGTGCTTAACGCTCTCAACATTATACATGTAAATTGTGAATAACTGTCTGAGTATCATACATCCATGAATTGTGCTTAACGCTCTAAGCATTATACATCCATAAATTGTGAATAACTGTCTGAGTATCATACATCCATGAATTGTGCTTAACGCTCTCAACATTATACATCCATAAATTGTGAATAACTGTCTGAGTATCATACATCCATAAATTGTGAATAACTGTCTGAGTATCATACATCCATGAATTGTGAATAACTGTCTGCAACATTATACATCCATAAGTGAATAACTGTCTGAGTATCATACATCCATGAATTGTGTTAACGCTCTCAACATTATACATCCATAAATTGTGAACTGTCTGAGTATCATACATCCATGAATTGTGAATAACTGTCTGAGTATCATACATCCATGAATTGTGTAATAGCTCTCAACATTATATCATAAATTGTGAATAACTGTCTGAGTATCATACATCCATGAATTGTGCTTAACGCTCTCAACATTATACATCCATAAATTGTGAATAACTGTCTGAGTATCATACATCCATGAATGTGCTTAACGCTCTCAGTATCATACATCCATAAATTGTGAATAACTGTCTGAGTATCATACATCCATAAATTGTGAATAACTGTCTGAGTATCATACATCCATGAATGTGCTTAACGCTCTCAACATTATACATCCATAGTGAATAACTGTCTGAGTATCATACATCCATGAATTGTGCTTAACGCTCTCAACATTATACATCCATAAATTGTGAATAACTGTCTGAGTATCATACATCCATGATTGTGCTTAACGCTCTGAACGTTATACATCCATAAATTGTGAATAACTGTCTGAGTATCCTTATATCCATGAATTGTGCTTAACGCTCTCAACATTATACATCCATAAATTGTGAATAACTGTCTGAGTATCATACATCCATGAATTGTGCTTAACGCTCTCCAACATTATACATCCATAAATTGTGAATAACTGTCTGAGTATCATACATCCATGAATTGTGAATAACTGTCTGAGTATCATACATCCATGAATTGTGAATAACGCTCTCAACATTATACATCCATAAATTGTGAATAACTGTCTGAGTATCATACATCCATAAATTGTGAATAACTGTCTGAGTATCATACATCCATGAATTGTGTAACGCTCTCAACATTATACATCCATAAATTGTGAATAACTGTCTGAGTATCATACATCCATAAATTGTGAATAACATTATACATCCATAAATTGTGAATAACTGTTCTGAGTATCATACATCCATGAATTGTGAATAACTGTCTGAGTATCATACATCCATGAATTGTGCTTAACGCTCTCAACATTATACATCCATAAATTGTGAATAACTGTCTGAGTATCATACATCCACATGAATTGTGTAACGCTCTCAACATATACATCCATGAATTGTGAATAACTGTCGAGTATCATACATCCATGAATTGTGAATAACTGTCTGAGTATCATACATCCATGAATTGTGCTTAACGCTCTCAACATTATACATCCATAAATTGTGAATAACTGTCTGAGTATCATACATCCATGAATTGTGCTTAACGCTCTCAACATTATACATCCATAAATTGTGAATAACTGTCTGAGTATCATACATCCATAAATTGTGAATAACTGTCTGAGTATCATACATCCATGATTGTTGCTTAACGCTCTCAACATTATACATCCATAAATTGTGAATAACTGTCTGAGTATCATACATCCATGAATTGTGCTTAACGCTCTCAACATTATACATCCATAAATTGTGAATAACTGTCTGAGTATCATACATCCATGAATTAACTAACGCTCTCAACATTATACATCCATAAATTGTGAATAACTGTCTGAGTATCATACATCCATGAATTGTGCTTAACGCTCTCAACATTATACATCCATAAATTGTGAATAACTGTCTGAGTATCATACATCCATGAATTGTGCTTAACGCTCTCAACATTATACATCCATAAATTGTGAATAACTGTCTGAGTATCATACATCCATGAATTGTGCTTAACGCTCTCAACATTATACATCCATAAATTGTGAATAACTGTCTGAGTATCATACATCCATGAATTGTGCTTAACGCTCTCAACATTATACATCCATAAATTGTGAATAACTGTCTGAGTATCATACATCCATGAATTGTGCTTAACGCTCTCAACATTATACATCCATAAATTGTGAATAACTGTCTGAGTATCATACATCCATAAATTGTGAATAACTGTCTGAGTATCATACATCCATGAATTGTGCTTAACGCTCTCAACATTATACATCCATAAATTGTGAATAACTGTCTGAGTATCATACATCCATAAATTGTGAATAACTGTCTGAGTATCATACATCCATGAATTGTGCTTAACGCTCTCAACATTATACATCCATAAATTGTGAATAACTGTCTGAGTATCATACATCCATGAATTGTGCTTAACGCTCTCAACATTATACATCCATAAATTGTGAATAACTGTCTGAGTATCATACATCCATGAATTGTGCTTAACGCTCAACATTATACATCCATAAATTGTGAATAACTGTCTGGTATCATACATCCATGAATTGTGCTTAACGCTCTCAACATTATACATCCATAAATTGTGAATAACTGTCTGAGTATCATACATCCATAAATTGAATAACTGTCTGAGTATCATACATCCATAAATTGTGAATAACGCTCTGAACATCATACATCCATAAATTGTGAATAACTGTCTGAGTATCATACATCCATGAATTGTGCTTAACGCTCTCAACATTATACATCCATAAATTGTGAATAACTGTCTGAGTATCATACATCCATGAATTGTGCTTAACGCTCTCATTATACATCCATAAATTGTGAATAACTGTCTGAGTATCATACATCCATGAATTGTGCTTAACGCTCTCAACATTATACATCCATAAATTGTGAATAACTGTCTGAGTATCATACATCCATGAATTGTGCTTAACGCTCTCAACATTATACATCCATAAATTGTGAATAACTGTCTGAGTATCATACATCCATGAATTGTGCTTAACGCTCTCAACATTATACATCCATAAATTGTGAATAACTGTCTGAGTATCATACATCCATGAATTGTGAATAACTGTCTGAGTATACATCCATGAATTGTGCTTAACGCTCTCAACATTACACATCCATAAATTGTGAATAACTGTCTGAGTATCATACATCCATGAATTGTGCTTAACGCTCTCAACATTATACATCCATAAATTGTGAATAACTGTCTGAGTATCATACATCCATGAATTGTGCTTAACGCTCTCAACATTATACATCCATAAATTGTGAATAACTGTCTGAGTATCATACATCCATGAATTGTGCTTAACGCTCTCAACATTATACATCCATAAATTGTGAATAACTGTCTGAGTATCATACATCCATGAATTGTGAATAACTGTCTGAGTATCATACATCCATGAATTGTGCTTAACGCTCTCAACATTATACATCCATAAATTGTGAATAACTGTCTGAGTATCATACATCCATAAATTGTGAATAACTGTCTGAGTATCATACATCCATGAATTGTGCTTAACGCTCTCAACATTATACATCCATAAATTGTGAATAACTGTCTGAGTATCATACATCCATGAATTGTGCTTAACGCTCTCAACATTATACATCCATAAATTGTGAATAACTGTCTGAGTATCATACATCCATGAATTGTGCTTAACGCTCTCAACATTATACATCCATAAATTGTGAATAACTGTCTGAGTATCATACATCCATGAATTGTGCTTAACGCTCTCAACATTATACATCCATAAATTGTGAATAACTGTCTGAGTATCATACATCCATGAATTGTGCTAACGCTCTCAACATTATACATCCATAAATTGTGAATAACTGTCTGAGTATCATACATCCATGAATTGTGCTTAACGCTCTCAACATTATACATCCATAAATTGTGAATAACTGTCTGAGTATCATACATCCATGAATTGTGCTTAACGCTCTCAACATTATACATCCATAAATTGTGAATAACTGTCTGAGTATCATACATCCATGAATTGTGCTTAACGCTCTCAACATTACACATCCATAAATTGTGAATAACTGTCTGGTATCATACATCCATGAATTGTGTAACGCTCTCAACATTATACATCCATAAATTGTGAATAACTGTCTGAGTATCATACATCCATGAATTGTGCTTAACGCTCTCAACATTATACATCCATAAATTGTGAATAACTGTCTGAGTATCATACATCCATGAATTGTGCTTAACGCTCTCAACATTATACATCCATAAATTGTGAATAACTGTCTGAGTATCATACATCCATGAATTGTGCTTAACGCTCTCAACATTATACATCCATAAATTGTGAATAACTGTCTGAGTATCATACATCCATGATATGTGCTTAACGCTCTCAAGCATTATACATCCATAAATTGTGAATAACTGTCTGAGTATCATACATCCATGAATTGTGAATAACGCTCTCAACATTATACATCCATAAATTGTGAATAACTGTCTGAGTATCATACATCCATGAATTGTGCTTAACGCTCTCAACATTATACATCCATAAATTGTGAATAACTGTCTGAGTATCATACATCCATGAATTGTGCTTAACGCTCTCAACATTATACATCCATAAATTGTGAATAACTGTCTGAGTATCATACATCCATAAATTGTGAATAACTGTCTGAGTATCATACATCCATGAATTGTGCTTAACGCTCTCAACATTATACATCCATAAATTGTGAATAACTGTCTGAGTATCATACATCCATGAATTGTGCTTAACGCTCTCAACATTATACATCCATAAATTGTGAATAACTGTCTGAGTATCATACATCCATAAATTGTGAATAACTGTCTGAGTATCATACATCCATGAATTGTGCTTAACGCTCTCAACATTATACATCCATAAATTGTGAATAACTGTCTGAGTATCATACATCCATGAATTGTGCTTAACGCTCTCAACATTATACATCCATAAATTGTGAATAACTGTCTGAGTATCATACATCCATGAATTGTGCTTAACGCTCTCAACATTATACATCCATAAATTGTGAATAACTGTCTGAGTATCATACATCCATATATTGTGAATAACTGTCTGAGTATCATACATCCATGAATTGTGCTTAACGCTCTCAACATTATACATCCATAAATTGTGAATAACTGTCTGAGTATCATACATCCATGAATTGTGCTTAACGCTCTCAACATTATACATCCATAAATTGTGAATAACTGTCTGAGTATCATACATCCATGAATTGTGCTTAACGCTCTCAACATTATACATCCATAAATTGTGAATAACTGTCTGAGTATCATACATCCATGAATTGTGCTTAACGCTCTCAACATTATACATCCATAAATTGTGAATAACTGTCTGAGTATCATACATCCATAAATTGTGAATAACTGTCTGAGTATCATACATCCATGAATTGTGCTTAACGCTCTCAACATTATACATCCATAAATTGTGAATAACTGTCTGAGTATCATACATCCATGAATTGTGCTTAACGCTCTCAACATTATACATCCATAAGTGAATAACTGTCTGAGTATCATACATCCATGAATTGTGCTTAACGCTCTCAACATTATACATCCATAAATGGTGATAACTGTCTGATATCATACATCCATAAATTGTGAATAACTGTCTGAGTATCATACATCCATGAATTGTGCTTAACGCTCTCAACATTATACATCCATAAATTGTGAATAACTGTCTGAGTATCATACATCCATGAATTGTGCTTAACGCTCTCAACATTATACATCCATAAATTGTGAATAACTGTCTGAGTATCATACATCCATGAATTGTGCTTAACGCTCTCAACATTATACATCCATAAATTGTGAATAACTGTCTGAGTATCATACATCCATGAATTGTGCTTAACGCTCTCAACATTATACATCCATAAATTGTGAATAACTGTCTGAGTATCATACATCCATAAATTGTGAATAACTGTCTGAGTATCATACATCCATGAATTGTGCTTAACGCTCTCAACATTATACATCCATAAATTGTGAATAACTGTCTGAGTATCATACATCCATGAATTGTGCTTAACGCTCTCAACATTATACATCCATAAATTGTGAATAACTGTCTGAGTATCATACATCCATGAATTGTGAATAACTGTCTGAGTATCATACATCCATGAATTGTGCTTAACGCTCTCAACATTATACATCCATAAATTGTGAATAACTGTCTGAGTATCATACATCCATAAATTGTGAATAACTGTCTGAGTATCATACATCCATGAATTGTGCTTAACGCTCTCAACATTATACATCCATAAATTGTGAATAACTGTCTGAGTATCATACATCCATGAATTGTGCTTAACTCTCAACATTATACATCCATAAATTGTGAATAACTGTCTGAGTATCATACATCCATGAATTGTGCTTAACGCTCTCAACATTATACATCCATAAATTGTGAATAACTGTCTGAGTATCATACATCCATGATATGTGCTTAACGCTCTCAACATTATACATCCATAAATTGTGAATAACTGTCTGAGTATCATACATCCATGAATTGTGCTTAACGCTCTCAACATTATACATCCATAAATTGTGAATAACTGTCTGAGTATCATACATCCATGAATTGTGTAACGCTCTCAACATTATACATCCATAAATTGTGAATAACTGTCTGAGTATCATACATCCATGAATTGTGCTTAACGCTCTCAACATTATACATCCATAAATTGTGAATAACTGTCTGAGTATCATACATCCATGAATTGTGCTTAACGCTCTCAACATTATACATCCATAAATTGTGAATAACTGTCTGGTATCATACATCCATAAATTGTGAATAACTGTCTGAGTATCATACATCCATGAATTGTGCTTAACGCTCTCAACATTATACATCCATAAATTGTGAATAACTGTCTGAGTATCATACATCCATAAATTGTGAATAACTGTCTGAGTATCATACATCCATGAATTGTTAATAACGCTCTCAACATTATACATCCATAAATTGTGAATAACTGTCTGAGTATCATACATCCATAAATTGTGAATAACTGTCTGAGTATCATACATCCATGATATGTGCTTAACGCTCTCAACATTATACATCCATAAATTGTGAATAACTGTCTGAGTATCATACATCCATGAATTGTGCTTAACGCTCTCAACATTATACATCCATAAATTGTGAATAACTGTCTGAGTATCATACATCCATGAATTGTGCTTAACGCTCTCAACATTATACATCCATAAATTGTGAATAACTGTCTGAGTATCATACATCCATGAATTGTGCTTAACGCTCTCAATTATACATCCATAAATTGTGAATAACTGTCTGAGTATCATACATCCATGAATTGTGCTTAACGCTCTCAACATTATACATCCATAAATTGTGAATAACTGTCTGAGTATCATACATCCATGAATTGTGCTTAACGCTCTCAACATTATACATCCATAAATTGTGAATAACTGTCTGAGTATCATACATCCATGAATTGTGCTTAACGCTCTCAACATTATACATCCATAAATTGTGAATAACTGTCTGAGTATCATACATCCATGAATTGTGCTTAACGCTCTCAACATTATACATCCATAAATTGTGAATAACTGTCTGAGTATCATACATCCATGAATTGTGCTTAACGCTCTCAACATTATACATCCATAAATTGTGAATAACTGTCTGAGTATCATACATCCATAAATTGTGAATAACTGTCTGAGTATCATACATCCATGAATTGTGCTTAACGCTCTCAACATTATACATCCATAAATTGTGAATAACTGTCTGAGTATCATACATCCATGAATTGTGCTTAACGCTCTCAACATTATACATCCATAAATTGTGAATAACTGTCTGAGTATCATACATCCATGAATTGTGCTTAACGCTCTCAACATTATACATCCATAAATTGTGAATAACTGTCTGAGTATCATACATCCATGAATTGTGCTAACGCTCTCAACATTATACATCCATAAATTGTGAATAACTGTCTGAGTATCATACATCCATGAATTGTGCTTAACGCTCTCAACATTATACATCCATAAATTGTGAATAACTGTCTGGTATCATACATCCATGAATTGTGCTTAACGCTCTCAACATTATACATCCATAAATTGTGAATAACTGTCTGAGTATCATACATCCATAAATTGTGAATAACTGTCTGAGTATCATACATCCATGAATTGTGCTTAACGCTCTCAACATTATACATCCATAAATTGTGAATAACTGTCTGAGTATCATACATCCATGAATTGTGCTTAACGCTCTCAACATTATACATCCATAAATTGTGAATAACTGTCTGAGTATCATACATCCATGAATTGTAATAACTGTCTGAGTATCATACATCCATGAATTGTGCTTAACGCTCTCAACATTATACATCCATAAATTGTGAATAACTGTCTGAGTATCATACATCCATAATTGTGAATAACTGTCTGAGTATCATACATCCATGAATGTGAATAACTGCTCTCAACATCATACATCCATAAATTGTGAATAACTGTCTGAGTATCATACATCCATGAATTGTTAACGCTCTCAACATTATACATCCATAAATTGTGAATAACTGTCTGAGTATCATACATCCATGAATTGTGCTTAACGCTCTCAACATTATACATCCATAAATTGTGAATAACTGTCTGAGTATCATACATCCATGAATTGTGCTTAACGCTCTCAACATTATACATCCATAAATTGTGAATAACTGTCTGAGTATCATACATCCATGAATTGTGCTTAACGCTCTCAACATTATACATCCATAAATTGTGAATAACTGTCTGAGTATCATACATCCATGAATTGTGCTTAACGCTCTCAACATTATACATCCATAAATTGTGAATAACTGTCTGAGTATCATACATCCATGAATTGTGCTTAACGCTCTCAACATTATACATCCATAAATTGTGAATAACTGTCTGAGTATCATACATCCATGAATTGTGCTTAACGCTCTCAACATTATACATCCATAAATTGTGAATAACTGTCTGAGTATCATACATCCATGAATTGTGCTTAACGCTCTCAACATTATACATCCATAAATTGTGAATAACTGTCTGAGTATCATACATCCATGAATTGTGCTTAACGCTCTCAACATTATACATCCATAAATTGTGAATAACTGTCTGAGTATCATACATCCATGAATTGTGCTTAACGCTCTCAACATTATACATCCATAAATTGTGAATAACTGTCTGAGTATCATACATCCATGAATTGTGCTTAACGCTCTCAACATTATACATCCATAAATTGTGAATAACTGTCTGAGTATCATACATCCATGAATTGTGCTTAACGCTCTCAACATTATACATCCATAAATTGTGAATAACTGTCTGAGTATCATACATCCATGAATTGTGAACGCTCTCAACATTATACATCCATAAATTGTGAATAACTGTCTGAGTATCATACATCCATGAATTGTGCTTAACGCTCTCAACATTATACATCCATAAATTGTGAATAACTGTCTGAGTATCATACATCCATGAATTGTGCTTAACGCTCTCAACATTATACATCCATAAATTGTGAATAACTGTCTGAGTATCATACATCCATGAATTGTGCTTAACGCTCTCAACATTATACATCCATAAATTGTGAATAACTGTCTGAGTATCATACATCCATGAATTGTGCTTAACGCTCTCAACATTATACATCCATAAATTGTGAATAACTGTCTGAGTATCATACATCCATGAATTGTGCTTAACGCTCTCAACATTATACATCCATAAATTGTGAATAACTGTCTGAGTATCATACATCCATGAATTGTGCTTAACGCTCTCAACATTATACATCCATAAATTGTGAATAACTGTCTGAGTATCATACATCCATGAATTGTGCTTAACGCTCTCAACATTATACATCCATAAATTGTGAATAACTGTCTGAGTATCATACATCCATGAATTGTGCTTAACGCTCTCAACATTATACATCCATAAATTGTGAATAACTGTCTGAGTATCATACATCCATGAATTGTGCTTAACGCTCTCAACATTATACATCCATAAATTGTGAATAACTGTCTGAGTATCATACATCCATGAATTGTGCTTAACGCTCTCAACATTATACATCCATAAATTGTGAATAACTGTCTGAGTATCATACATCCATGAATTGTGCTTAACGCTCTCAACATTATACATCCATAAATTGTGAATAACTGTCTGAGTATCATACATCCATGAATTGTGCTTAACGCTCTCAACATTATACATCCATAAATTGTGAATAACTGTCTGAGTATCATACATCCATGAATTGTGCTTAACGCTCTCAACATTATACATCCATAAATTGTGAATAACTGTCTGAGTATCATACATCCATGAATTGTGCTTAACGCTCTCAACATTATACATCCATAAATTGTGAATAACTGTCTGAGTATCATACATCCATGAATTGTGCTTAACGCTCTCAACATTATACATCCATAAATTGTGAATAACTGTCTGAGTATCATACATCCATGAATTGTGCTTAACGCTCTCAACATTATACATCCATAAATTGTGAATAACTGTCTGAGTATCATACATCCATGAATTGTGCTTAACGCTCTCAACATTATACATCCATAAATTGTGAATAACTGTCTGAGTATCATACATCCATGAATTGTGCTTAACGCTCTCAACATTATACATCCATAAATTGTGAATAACTGTCTGAGTATCATACATCCATGAATTGTGCTTAACGCTCTCAACATTATACATCCATAAATTGTGAATAACTGTCTGAGTATCATACATCCATGAATTGTGCTTAACGCTCTCAACATTATACATCCATAAATTGTGAATAACTGTCTGAGTATCATACATCCATGAATTGTGCTTAACGCTCTCAACATTATACATCCATAAATTGTGAATAACTGTCTGAGTATCATACATCCATGAATTGTGCTTAACGCTCTCAACATTATACATCCATAAATTGTGAATAACTGTCTGAGTATCATACATCCATGAATTGTGCTTAACGCTCTCAACATTATACATCCATAAATTGTGAATAACTGTCTGAGTATCATACATCCATGAATTGTGCTTAACGCTCTCAACATTATACATCCATAAATTGTGAATAACTGTCTGAGTATCATACATCCATGAATTGTGCTTAACGCTCTCAACATTATACATCCATAAATTGTGAATAACTGTCTGAGTATCATACATCCATGAATTGTGAATAACGCTCTCAACATTATACATCCATAAATTGTGAATAACTGTCTGAGTATCATACATCCATAAATTGTGAATAACTGTCTGAGTATCATACATCCATGAATTGTGCTTAACGCTCTCAACATTATACATCCATAAATTGTGAATAACTGTCTGAGTATCATACATCCATAAATTGTGAATAACTGTCTGAGTATCATACATCCATGAATTGTGCTTAACGCTCTCAACATTATACATCCATAAATTGTGAATAACTGTCTGAGTATCATACATCCATGAATTGTGCTTAACGCTCTCAGCATTATACATCCATAAATTGTGAATAACTGTCTGAGTATCATACATCCATGAATTGTGTAACGCTCTCAACATTATACATCCATAAATTGTGAATAACTGTCTGAGTATCATACATCCATGAATTGTGCTTAACGCTCTCAACATTATACATCCATAAATTGTGAATAACTGTCTGAGTATCATACATCCATAAATTGTGAATAACTGTCTGAGTATCATACATCCATGAATTGTGCTTAACGCTCTCAACATTATACATCCATAAATTGTGAATAACTGTCTGAGTATCATACATCCATGAATTGTGCTTAACGCTCTCAACATTATACATCCATAAATTGTGAATAACTGTCTGAGTATCATACATCCATGAATTGTGCTTAACGCTCTCAACATTATACATCCATAAATTGTGAATAACTGTCTGAGTATCATACATCCATGAATTGTGCTTAACGCTCTCAACATTATACATCCATAAATTGTGAATAACTGTCTGAGTATCATACATCCATGAATTGTGCTTAACGCTCTCAACATTATACATCCATAAATTGTGAATAACTGTCTGAGTATCATACATCCATGAATTGTGCTTAACGCTCTCAACATTATACATCCATAAATTGTGAATAACTGTCTGAGTATCATACATCCATGAATTGTGAATAACTGTCTGAGTATCATACATCCATGAATTGTGCTTAACGCTCTCAACATTATACATCCATAAATTGTGAATAACTGTCTGAGTATCATACATCCATGAATTGTGCTTAACGCTCTCAACATTATACATCCATAAATTGTGAATAACTGTCTGAGTATCATACATCCATGAATTGTGCATAACGCTCTCAGTATCATACATCCATAAATTGTGAATAACTGTCTCAACATCATACATCCATAATTGGCTGATAACTGTCAGTATCATACATCCATAAATTGTGAATAACTGTCTGAGTATCATACATCCATGAATGTGTAACGCTCTCAACATTATACATCCATAAATTGTGAATAACTGTCTGAGTATCATACATCCATGAATTGTGCTTAACGCTCTCAACATTATACATCCATAAATTGTGAATAACTGTCTGAGTATCATACATCCATGAATTGTGCTTAACGCTCTCAACATTATACATCCATAAATTGTGAATAACTGTCTGAGTATCATACATCCATGAATTGTGCTTAACGCTCTCAACATTATACATCCATAAATTGTGAATAACTGTCTGAGTATCATACATCCATGAATTGTGCTAACGCTCTCAACATTATACATCCATAAATTGAATAACTGTCTGAGTATCATACATCCATGAATTGTGCTTAACGCTCTCAACATTATACATCCATAAATTGTGAATAACTGTCTGAGTATCATACATCCATGAATTGTGCTTAACGCTCTCAACATTATACATCCATAAATTGTGAATAACTGTCTGAGTATCATACATCCATGAATTGTGCTTAACGCTCTCAACATTATACATCCATAAATTGTGAATAACTGTCTGAGTATCATACATCCATGAATTGTGCTTAACGCTCTCAACATTATACATCCATAAATTGTGAATAACTGTCTGAGTATCATACATCCATGAATTGTGCTTAACGCTCTCAACATTATACATCCATAAATTGTGAATAACTGTCTGAGTATCATACATCCATGAATTGTGCTTAACGCTCTCAACATTATACATCCATAAATTGTGAATAACTGTCTGAGTATCATACATCCATGAATTGTGCTTAACGCTCTCAACATTATACATCCATAAATTGTGAATAACTGTCTGAGTATCATACATCCATGAATTGTGCTTAACGCTCTCAACATTATACATCCATAAATTGTGAATAACTGTCTGAGTATCATACATCCATGAATTGTGCTTAACGCTCTCAACATTATACATCCATAAATTGTGAATAACTGTCTGAGTATCATACATCCATGAATTGTGCTTAACGCTCTCAACATTATACATCCATAAATTGTGAATAACTGTCTGAGTATCATACATCCATGAATTGTGCTTAACGCTCTCAACATTATACATCCATAAATTGTGAATAACTGTCTGAGTATCATACATCCATGAATTGTGCTTAACGCTCTCAACATTATACATCCATAAATTGTGAATAACTGTCTGAGTATCATACATCCATGAATTGTGCTTAACGCTCTCAACATTATACATCCATAAATTGTGAATAACTGTCTGAGTATCATACATCCATGAATTGTGCTTAACGCTCTCAACATTATACATCCATAAATTGTGAATAACTGTCTGAGTATCATACATCCATGAATTGTGCTTAACGCTCTCAACATTATACATCCATAAATTGTGAATAACTGTCTGAGTATCATACATCCATGAATTGTGCTTAACGCTCTCAGTATACATCCATAAATTGTGAATAACTGTCTGAGTATCATACATCCATGAATTGTGCTTAACGCTCAACATTATACATCCATAAATTGTGAATAACTGTCTGAGTATCATACATCCATGAATTGTGCTTAACGCTCTCAACATTATACATCCATAAATTGTGAATAACTGTCTGAGTATCATACATCCATGAATTGTGCTTAACGCTCTCAACATTATACATCCATAAATTGTGAATAACTGTCTGAGTATCATACATCCATGAATTGTGCTTAACGCTCTCAACATTATACATCCATAAATTGTGAATAACTGTCTGAGTATCATACATCCATGAATTGTGCTTAACGCTCTCAACATTATACATCCATAAATTGTGAATAACTGTCTGAGTATCATACATCCATGAATTGTGCTTAACGCTCTCAACATTATACATCCATAAATTGTGAATAACTGTCTGAGTATCATACATCCATGAATTGTGCTTAACGCTCTCAACATTATACATCCATAAATTGTGAATAACTGTCTGAGTATCATACATCCATGAATTGTGCTTAACGCTCTCAACATTATACATCCATAAATTGTGAATAACTGTCTGAGTATCATACATCCATAAATTGTGAATAACTGTCTGAGTATCATACATCCATGAATTGTGCTTAACGCTCTCAACATTATACATCCATAAATTGTGAATAACTGTCTGAGTATCATACATCCATAAATTGTGAATAACTGTCTGAGTATCATACATCCATGAATTGTGCTTAACGCTCTCAACATTATACATCCATAAATTGTGAATAACTGTCTGAGTATCATACATCCATGAATTGTGCTTAACGCTCTCAACATTATACATCCATAAATTGTGAATAACTGTCTGAGTATCATACATCCATGAATTGTGCTTAACGCTCTCAACATTATACATCCATAAATTGTGAATAACTGTCTGAGTATCATACATCCATGAATTGTGCTTAACGCTCTCAACATTATACATCCATAAATTGTGAATAACTGTCTGAGTATCATACATCCATGAATTGTGCTTAACGCTCTCAACATTATACATCCATAAATTGTGAATAACTGTCTGAGTATCATACATCCATGAATTGTGCTTAACGCTCTCAACATTATACATCCATAAATTGTGAATAACTGTCTGAGTATCATACATCCATAAATTGTGAATAACTGTCTGAGTATCATACATCCATGAATTGTGCTTAACGCTCTCAACATTATACATCCATAAATTGTGAATAACTGTCTGAGTATCATACATCCATGAATTGTGCTTAACGCTCTCAACATATACATCCATAAATTGTGAATAACTGTCTGAGTATCATACATCCATGAATTGTGCTTAACGCTCAACATTATACATCCATAAATTGTGAATAACTGTCTGAGTATCATACATCCATGAATTGTGAATAACTCTCTCAACATTATATCCATAAATTGTGAATAACTGTCTGAGTATCATACATCCATGAATTGTGTAACGCTCTCAACATTATACATCCATAAATTGTGAATAACTGTCTGAGTATCATACATCCATGAATTGTGCTTAACGCTCTCAACATTATACATCCATAAATTGTGAATAACTGTCTGAGTATCATACATCCATGAATTGTGCTTAACGCTCTCAACATTATACATCCATAAATTGTGAATAACTGTCTGAGTATCATACATCCATGAATTGTGCTTAACGCTCTCAACATTATACATCCATAAATTGTGAATAACTGTCTGAGTATCATACATCCATGAATTGTGCTTAACGCTCTCAACATTATACATCCATAAATTGTGAATAACTGTCTGAGTATCATACATCCATGAATTGTGCTTAACGCTCTCAACATTATACATCCATAAATTGTGAATAACTGTCTGAGTATCATACATCCATGAATTGTGCTTAACGCTCTCAACATTATACATCCATAAATTGTGAATAACTGTCTGAGTATCATACATCCATGAATTGTGCTTAACGCTCTCAACATTATACATCCATAAATTGTGAATAACTGTCTGAGTATCATACATCCATAAATTGTGAATAACTGTCTGAGTATCATACATCCATGAATTGTGCTTAACGCTCTCAACATTATACATCCATAAATTGTGAATAACTGTCTGAGTATCATACATCCATGAATTGTGCTTAACGCTCTCAACATTATACATCCATAAATTGTGAATAACTGTCTGAGTATCATACATCCATGATATGTGCTTAACGCTCTCAACATTATACATCCATAAATTGTGAATAACTGTCTGAGTATCATACATCCATGAATTGTGCTTAACGCTCTCAACATTATACATCCATAAATTGTGAATAACTGTCTGAGTATCATACATCCATGAATTGTGCTTAACGCTCTCAACATTATACATCCATAAATTGTGAATAACTGTCTGAGTATCATACATCCATGAATTGTGCTAACGCTCTCAACATTATACATCCATAAATTGTGAATAACTGTCTGAGTATCATACATCCATGAATTGTGCTTAACGCTCTCAACATTATACATCCATAAATTGTGAATAACTGTCTGAGTATCATACATCCATGAATTGTGAATAACTGTCTGAGTATCATACATCCATGAATTGTGTTAACGCTCTCAACATATACATCCATAAATTGTGAATAACTGTCTGAGTATCATACATCCATGAATTGTAACTGCTCTCTCATTATACATCCATAAATTGTGAATAACTGTCTGAGTATCATACATCCATGAATTGTGCTTAACGCTCTCAACATTATACATCCATAAATTGTGAATAACTGTCTGAGTATCATACATCCATGAATTGTGAATAACTGTCTCAGTATCATACATCCATAAATTGTGAATAACTGTCTGAGTATCATACATCCATGAATTGTGCTTAACGCTCTCAACATTATACATCCATAAATTGTGAATAACTGTCTGAGTATCATACATCCATGAATTGTGCTTAACGCTCTCAACATTATACATCCATAAATTGTGAATAACTGTCTGAGTATCATACATCCATGAATTGTGAATAACTCAACATTATACATCCATAAATTGTGAATAACTGTCTGAGTATCATACATCCATAAATTGTGAATAACTGTCTGAGTATCATACATCCATAAATTGTGAATAACTGTCTGAGTATCATACATCCATGAATTGTGCTTAACGCTCTCAACATTATACATCCATAAATTGTGAATAACTGTCTGAGTATCATACATCCATGAATTGTGCTAACGCTCTCAACATTATACATCCATAAATTGTGAATAACTGTCTGAGTATCATACATCCATGAATTGTGCTTAACGCTCTCAACATTATACATCCATAAATTGTGAATAACTGTCTGAGTATCATACATCCATAAATTGTGAATAACTGTCTGAGTATCATACATCCATGAATTGTGCTTAACGCTCTCAACATTATACATCCATAAATTGTGAATAACTGTCTGAGTATCATACATCCATGAATTGTGCTTAACGCTCTCAACATTATACATCCATAAATTGTGAATAACTGTCTGAGTATCATACATCCATGAATTGTGCTTAACGCTCTCAACATTATACATCCATAAATTGTGAATAACTGTCTGAGTATCATACATCCATAAATTGTGAATAACTGTCTGAGTATCATACATCCATGAATTGTGAATAACTGTCTCAGTATCATACATCCATAAATTGTGAATAACTGTCTGAGTATCATACATCCATAAATTGTGAATAACTGTCTGAGTATCATACATCCATGAATTGTGCTTAACGCTCTCAACATTATACATCCATAAATTGTGAATAACTGTCTGAGTATCATACATCCATAAATTGTGAATAACTGTCTGAGTATCATACATCCATGAATTGTGATTAACGCTCTCAACATTATACATCCATAAATTGTGAATAACTGTCTGAGTATCATACATCCATAAATTGTGAATAACTGTCTGAGTATCATACATCCATGAATTGTGCTTAACGCTCTCAACATTATACATCCATAAATTGTGAATAACTGTCTGAGTATCATACATCCATGAATTGTGCTTAACGCTCTCAACATTATACATCCATAAATTGTGAATAACTGTCTGAGTATCATACATCCATGAATTGTGAATTAACGCTCTCAACATTATACATCCATAAATTGTGAATAACTGTCTGAGTATCATACATCCATAAATTGTGAATAACTGTCTGAGTATCATACATCCATGAATTGTGAATAACGCTCTCAACATTATACATCCATAAATTGTGAATAACTGTCTGAGTATCATACATCCATAAATTGTGAATAACTGTCTGAGTATCATACATCCATGAATTGTGTAACGCTCTCAGTATACATCCATAAATTGTGAATAACTGTCTGAGTATCATACATCCATGAATTGTGCTTAACGCTCTCAACATTATACATCCATAAATTGTGAATAACTGTCTGAGTATCATACATCCATGAATTGTGCTTAACGCTCAACATTATACATCCATAAATTGTGAATAACTGTCTGAGTATCATACATCCATAAATTGTGAATAACTGTCTGAGTATCATACATCCATGAATTGTGAATAACGCTCTGAGTATTATACATCCATAAATTGTGAATAACTGTCTGAGTATCATACATCCATAAATTGTGAATAACTGTCTGAGTATCATACATCCATGAATTGTGAATAACGTCTCAGTATTATACATCCATAAATTGTGAATAACTGTCTGAGTATCATACATCCATAAATTGTGAATAACTGTCTGAGTATCATACATCCATGAATTGTGCTTAACGCTCTCAACATTATACATCCATAAATTGTGAATAACTGTCTGAGTATCATACATCCATAAATTGTGAATAACTGTCTGAGTATCATACATCCATGAATTGTGAATAACGCTCTCAACATTATACATCCATAAATTGTGAATAACTGTCTGAGTATCATACATCCATAAATTGTGAATAACTGTCTGAGTATCATACATCCATGAATTGTGAATAACGCTCTCAACATTACATCCATAAATTGTGAATAACTGTCTGAGTATCATACATCCATGAATTGTGCTTAACGCTCTCAACATTATACATCCATAAATTGTGAATAACTGTCTGAGTATCATACATCCATGAATTGTGCTTAACGCTCTCAACATTATACATCCATAAATTGTGAATAACTGTCTGAGTATCATACATCCATGAATTGTGCTTAACGCTCTCAACATTATACATCCATAAATTGTGAATAACTGTCTGAGTATCATACATCCATGAATTGTGCTTAACGCTCTCAACATTATACATCCATAAATTGTGAATAACTGTCTGAGTATCATACATCCATGAATTGTGCTTAACGCTCTCATTATACATCCATAAATTGTGAATAACTGTCTGAGTATCATACATCCATGAATTGTGAACGCTCTCAACATTATACATCCATAAATTGTGAATAACTGTCTGAGTATCATACATCCATGAATTGTGCTTAACGCTCTCAACATTATACATCCATAAATTGTGAATAACTGTCTGAGTATCATACATCCATGAATTGTGAATAACGCTCTCAACATTATACATCCATAAATTGTGAATAACTGTCTGAGTATCATACATCCATAAATTGTGAATAACTGTCTGAGTATCATACATCCATGAATTGTGCTTAACGCTCTCAACATTATACATCCATAAATTGTGAATAACTGTCTGAGTATCATACATCCATGAATTGTGCTAACGCTCTCAACATTATACATCCATAAATTGTGAATAACTGTCTGAGTATCATACATCCATGAATTGTGCTTAACGCTCTCAACATTATACATCCATAAATTGTGAATAACTGTCTGAGTATCATACATCCATGAATTGTGCTTAACGCTCTCAACATTATACATCCATAAATTGTGAATAACTGTCTGAGTATCATACATCCATGAATTGTGCTTAACGCTCTCAACATTATACATCCATAAATTGTGAATAACTGTCTGAGTATCATACATCCATGAATTGTGCTTAACGCTCTCAACATTATACATCCATAAATTGTGAATAACTGTCTGAGTATCATACATCCATGAATTGTGAATAACTGTCTGAGTATCATACATCCATGAATTGTGATTAACGCTCTCAACATTATACATCCATAAATTGTGAATAACTGTCTGAGTATCATACATCCATGAATTGTGCTTAACGCTCTCAACATTATACATCCATAAATTGTGAATAACTGTCTGAGTATCATACATCCATGAATTGTGAATAACTGTCTGAGTATCATACATCCATGAATTGTGCTTAACGCTCTCAACATTATACATCCATAAATTGTGAATAACTGTCTGAGTATCATACATCCATGAATTGTGAATAACTGTCTGAGTATCATACATCCATGAATTGTGCTTAACGCTCTCAACATTATACATCCATAAATTGTGAATAACTGTCTGAGTATCATACATCCATGAATTGTGCTTAACGCTCTCAACATTATACATCCATAAATTGTGAATAACTGTCTGAGTATCATACATCCATGAATTGTGCTTAACGCTCTCAACATTATACATCCATAAATTGTGAATAACTGTCTGAGTATCATACATCCATGAATTGTGCTTAACGCTCTCAACATTATACATCCATAAATTGTGAATAACTGTCTGAGTATCATACATCCATGAATTGTGCTTAACGCTCTCAACATTATACATCCATAAATTGTGAATAACTGTCTGAGTATCATACATCCATGAATTGTGCTTAACGCTCTCAACATTATACATCCATAAATTGTGAATAACTGTCTGAGTATCATACATCCATGAATTGTGCTTAACGCTCTCAACATTATACATCCATAAATTGTGAATAACTGTCTGAGTATCATACATCCATGAATTGTGCTAACGCTCTCAACATTATACATCCATAAATTGTGAATAACTGTCTGAGTATCATACATCCATAAATTGTGAATAACTGTCTGAGTATCATACATCCATGAATTGTGCTTAACGCTCTCAACATTATACATCCATAAATTGTGAATAACTGTCTGAGTATCATACATCCATGAATTGTGCTTAACGCTCTCAACATTATACATCCATAAATTGTGAATAACTGTCTGAGTATCATACATCCATGAATTGTGCTAACGCTCTCAACATTATACATCCATAAATTGTGAATAACTGTCTGAGTATCATACATCCATGAATTGTGAATAACTGTCTGAGTATCATATCCATAAATTGTGAATAACTGTCTGAGTATCATACATCCATGAATTGTGCTTAACGCTCTCAACATTATACATCCATAAATTGTGAATAACTGTCTGAGTATCATACATCCATGAATTGTGCTTAACGCTCTCAACATTATACATCCATAAATTGTGAATAACTGTCTGAGTATCATACATCCATGAATTGTGCTTAACGCTCTCAACATTATACATCCATAAATTGTGAATAACTGTCTGAGTATCATACATCCATAAATTGTGAATAACTGTCTGAGTATCATACATCCATAAATTGTGAATAACTGTCTGAGTATCATACATCCATGAATTGTGCTAACGCTCTCAACATTATACATCCATAAATTGTGAATAACTGTCTGAGTATCATACATCCATGAATTGTGAATAACTGTCTGAGTATCATACATCCATAAATTGTGAATAACTGTCTGAGTATCATACATCCATGAATTGTGCTTAACGCTCTCAACATTATACATCCATAAATTGTGAATAACTGTCTGAGTATCATACATCCATGAATTGTGCTTAACGCTCTCAACATTATACATCCATAAATTGTGAATAACTGTCTGAGTATCATACATCCATGAATTGTGCTTAACGCTCTCAACATTATACATCCATAAATTGTGAATAACTGTCTGAGTATCATACATCCATGAATTGTGCTTAACGCTCTCAACATTATACATCCATAAATTGTGAATAACTGTCTGAGTATCATACATCCATGAATTGTGCTTAACGCTCTCAACATTATACATCCATAAATTGTGAATAACTGTCTGAGTATCATACATCCATAAATTGTGAATAACTGTCTGAGTATCATACATCCATAAATTGTGAATAACTGTCTGAGTATCATACATCCATAAATTGTGAATAACTGTCTGAGTATCATACATCCATGAATTGTGCTTAACGCTCTCAACATTATACATCCATAAATTGTGAATAACTGTCTGAGTATCATACATCCATGAATTGTGAATAACTGTCTGAGTATCATACATCCATAAATTGTGAATAACTGTCTGAGTATCATACATCCATGAATTGTGCTTAACGCTCAACATATACATCCATAAATTGTGAATAACTGTCTGAGTATCATACATCCATGAATTGTGCTTAACGCTCTCAACATTATACATCCATAAATTGTGAATAACTGTCTGAGTATCATACATCCATGAATTGTGCTTAACGCTCTCAACATTATACATCCATAAATTGTGAATAACTGTCTGAGTATCATACATCCATGAATTGTGCTAACGCTCTCAACATTATACATCCATAAATTGTGAATAACTGTCTGAGTATCATACATCCATGAATTGTGCTTAACGCTCTCAACATTATACATCCATAAATTGTGAATAACTGTCTGAGTATCATACATCCATGAATTGTGCTTAACGCTCTCAACATTATACATCCATAAATTGTGAATAACTGTCTGAGTATCATACATCCATGAATTGTGCTAACGCTCTCAACATTATACATCCATAAATTGTGAATAACTGTCTGAGTATCATACATCCATGAATTGTGTGCTTAACGCTCTCAACATTATACATCCATAAATTGTGAATAACTGTCTGAGTATCATACATCCATGAATTGTGCTTAACGCTCTCAACATTATACATCCATAAATTGTGAATAACTGTCTGAGTATCATACATCCATGAATTGTGCTTAACGCTCTCAACATTATACATCCATAAATTGTGAATAACTGTCTGAGTATCATACATCCATAAATTGTGAATAACTGTCTGAGTATCATACATCCATGAATTGTGAATAACGTCTGAACATTATACATCCATAAATTGTGAATAACTGTCTGAGTATCATACATCCATAAATTGTGAATAACTGTCTGAGTATCATACATCCATGAATTGTGCTTAACGCTCTCAACATTATACATCCATAAATTGTGAATAACTGTCTGAGTATCATACATCCATGAATTGTGCTTAACGCTCTCAACATTATACATCCATAAATTGTGAATAACTGTCTGAGTATCATACATCCATGAATTGTATTAATCTCAACATTATACATCCATAAATTGTGAATAACTGTCTGAGTATCATACATCCATAAATTGTGAATAACTGTCTGAGTATCATACATCCATGAATTGTGAATAACGCTCTCAACATTATACATCCATAAATTGTGAATAACTGTCTGAGTATCATACATCCATAAATTGTGAATAACTGTCTGAGTATCATACATCCATGAATTGTGCTTAACGCTCTCAACATTATACATCCATAAATTGTGAATAACTGTCTGAGTATCATACATCCATAAATTGTGAATAACTGTCTGAGTATCATACATCCATGAATTGTGATAACGCTCTCAACATTATACATCCATAAATTGTGAATAACTGTCTGAGTATCATACATCCATAAATTGTGAATAACTGTCTGAGTATCATACATCCATGAATTGTGCTTAACGCTCTCAACATTATACATCCATAAATTGTGAATAACTGTCTGAGTATCATACATCCATAAATTGTGAATAACTGTCTGAGTATCATACATCCATGAATTGTGATTAACGCTCTCAACATTATACATCCATAAATTGTGAATAACTGTCTGAGTATCATACATCCATAAATTGTGAATAACTGTCTGAGTATCATACATCCATGAATTGTGCTTAACGCTCTCAACATTATACATCCATAAATTGTGAATAACTGTCTGAGTATCATACATCCATGAATTGTGCTTAACGCTCTCAACATTATACATCCATAAATTGTGAATAACTGTCTGAGTATCATACATCCATGAATTGTGCTTAACGCTCTCAACATTATACATCCATAAATTGTGAATAACTGTCTGAGTATCATACATCCATGAATTGTGCTTAACGCTCTCAACATTATACATCCATAAATTGTGAATAACTGTCTGAGTATCATACATCCATGAATTGTGCTTAACGCTCTCAACATTATACATCCATAAATTGTGAATAACTGTCTGAGTATCATACATCCATAAATTGTGAATAACTGTCTGAGTATCATACATCCATGAATTGTGCTTAACGCTCTCAGCATTATACATCCATAAATTGTGAATAACTGTCTGAGTATCATACATCCATGAATTGTATAACGCTCTCAACATTATACATCCATAAATTGTGAATAACTGTCTGAGTATCATACATCCATGAATTGTGCTTAACGCTCTCAACATTATACATCCATAAATTGTGAATAACTGTCTGAGTATCATACATCCATGAATTGTGCTTAACGCTCTCAACATTATACATCCATAAATTGTGAATAACTGTCTGAGTATCATACATCCATGAATTGTGCTTAACGCTCTCAACATTATACATCCATAAATTGTGAATAACTGTCTGAGTATCATACATCCATGAATTGTGCTAACGCTCTCAACATTATACATCCATAAATTGTGAATAACTGTCTGAGTATCATACATCCATGAATTGTGCTTAACGCTCTCAACATTATACATCCATAAATTGTGAATAACTGTCTGAGTATCATACATCCATGAATTGTGCTTAACGCTCTCAACATTATACATCCATAAATTGTGAATAACTGTCTGAGTATCATACATCCATGAATTGTGTAAACGCTCTCAACATTATACATCCATAAATTGTGAATAACTGTCTGAGTATCATACATCCATGAATTGTGCTTAACGCTCTCAACATTATACATCCATAAATTGTGAATAACTGTCTGAGTATCATACATCCATGAATTGTGCTTAACGCTCTCAACATTATACATCCATAAATTGTGAATAACTGTCTGAGTATCATACATCCATGAATTGTGCTTAACGCTCTCAACATTATACATCCATAAATTGTGAATAACTGTCTGAGTATCATACATCCATAAATTGTGAATAACTGTCTGAGTATCATACATCCATGAATTGTGCTTAACGCTCTCAACATTATACATCCATAAATTGTGAATAACTGTCTGAGTATCATACATCCATGAATTGTGCTTAACGCTCTCAACATTATACATCCATAAATTGTGAATAACTGTCTGAGTATCATCCATGAATTGTGTAACGCTCTCAACATTATACATCCATAAATTGTGAATAACTGTCTGAGTATCATACATCCATGAATTGTGCTTAACGCTCTCAACATTATACATCCATAAATTGTGAATAACTGTCTGAGTATCATACATCCATGAATTGTGCTTAACGCTCTCAACATTATACATCCATAAATTGTGAATAACTGTCTGAGTATCATACATCCATGAATTGTGCTTAACGCTCTCAACATTATACATCCATAAATTGTGAATAACTGTCTGAGTATCATACATCCATGAATTGTGCTTAACGCTCTCAACATTATACATCCATAAATTGTGAATAACTGTCTGAGTATCATACATCCATGAATTGTGAATAACTGTCTGAGTATCATACATCCATGAATTGTGCTTAACGCTCTCAACATTATACATCCATAAATTGTGAATAACTGTCTGAGTATCATACATCCATGAATTGTGCTTAACGCTCTCAACATTATACATCCATAAATTGTGAATAACTGTCTGAGTATCATACATCCATGAATTGTGCTTAACGCTCTCAACATTATACATCCATAAATTGTGAATAACTGTCTGAGTATCATACATCCATGAATTGTGAATAACTGTCTGAGTATCATACATCCATAAATTGTGAATAACTGTCTGAGTATCATACATCCATGAATTGTGTAACGCTCTCAACATTATACATCCATAAATTGTGAATAACTGTCTGAGTATCATACATCCATGAATTGTGCTTAACGCTCTCAACATTATACATCCATAAATTGTGAATAACTGTCTGAGTATCATACATCCATGAATTGTGCTTAACGCTCTCAACATCCATAAATTGTGAATAACTGTCTGAGTATCATACATCCATGAATTGTGCTTAACGCTCTCAACATTATACATCCATAAATTGTGAATAACTGTCTGAGTATCATACATCCATGAATTGTGCTTAACGCTCAACATTATACATCCATAAATTGTGAATAACTGTCTGAGTATCATACATCCATAAATTGTGAATAACTGTCTGAGTATCATACATCCATGAATTGTGCTTAACTGCTCTCAACATTATACATCCATAAATTGTGAATAACTGTCTGAGTATCATACATCCATAAATTGTGAATAACTGTCTGAGTATCATACATCCATGAATTGTGATAACGCTCTCAACATTATACATCCATAAATTGTGAATAACTGTCTGAGTATCATACATCCATGAATTGTGCTTAACGCTCTCAACATTATACATCCATAAATTGTGAATAACTGTCTGAGTATCATACATCCATGAATTGTGCTTAACGCTCTCAACATTATACATCCATAAATTGTGAATAACTGTCTGAGTATCATACATCCATGAATTGTGCTTAACGCTCTCAACATTATACATCCATAAATTGTGAATAACTGTCTGAGTATCATACATCCATGAATTGTGCTTAACGCTCTCAACATTATACATCCATAAATTGTGAATAACTGTCTGAGTATCATACATCCATGAATTGTGCTTAACGCTCTCAACATTATACATCCATAAATTGTGAATAACTGTCTGAGTATCATACATCCATGAATTGTGCTTAACGCTCTCAACATTATACATCCATAAATTGTGAATAACGCTGTCTGGTATCATACATCCATAAATTGTGAATAACTGTCTGAGTATCATACATCCATGAATTGTGCTTAACGCTCTCAACATTATACATCCATAAATTGTGAATAACTGTCTGAGTATCATACATCCATGAATTGTGCTTAACGCTCTCAACATTATACATCCATAAATTGTGAATAACTGTCTGAGTATCATACATCCATGAATTGTGCTTAACGCTCTCAACATTATACATCCATAAATTGTGAATAACTGTCTGAGTATCATACATCCATGAATTGTGCTTAACGCTCTCAACATTATACATCCATAAATTGTGAATAACTGTCTGAGTATCATACATCCATGAATTGTGCTAACGCTCTCAACATTATACATCCATAAATTGTGAATAACTGTCTGAGTATCATACATCCATGAATTGTGCTTAACGCTCTCAACATTATACATCCATAAATTGTGAATAACTGTCTGAGTATCATACATCCATGAATTGTGCTAACGCTCTCAACATTATACATCCATAAATTGTGAATAACTGTCTGAGTATCATACATCCATAAATTGTGAATAACTGTCTGAGTATCATACATCCATGAATTGTGCTTAACGCTCTCAACATTATACATCCATAAATTGTGAATAACTGTCTGAGTATCATACATCCATAAATTGTGAATAACTGTCTGAGTATCATACATCCATGAATTGTGAATAACTGTCAACATTATACATCCATAATTGTGAATAACTGTCTGAGTATCATACATCCATAAATTGTGAATAACTGTCTGAGTATCATACATCCATGAATTGTGCTTAACGCTCTCAACATTATACATCCATAAATTGTGAATAACTGTCTGAGTATCATACATCCATGAATTGTGAACGCTCTCAACATTATACATCCATAAATTGTGAATAACTGTCTGAGTATCATACATCCATAAATTGTGAATAACTGTCTGAGTATCATACATCCATGAATTGTGAATAACGCTCTCAACATTATACATCCATAAATTGTGAATAACTGTCTGAGTATCATACATCCATAAATTGTGAATAACTGTCTGAGTATCATACATCCATGAATTGTGCTTAACGCTCTCAACATTATACATCCATAAATTGTGAATAACTGTCTGAGTATCATACATCCATGAATTGTGAATAACTGTCTGAGTATCATACATCCATGAATTGTGAATAACGCTCTCAACATTATACATCCATAAATTGTGAATAACTGTCTGAGTATCATACATCCATAAATTGTGAATAACTGTCTGAGTATCATACATCCATGAATTGTGCTTAACGCTCTCAACATTATACATCCATATTGTGAATAACTGTCTGAGTATCATACATCCATGAATTGTGCTTAACGCTCTCAACATTATACATCCATAAATTGTGAATAACTGTCTGAGTATCATACATCCATGAATTGTGCTTAACGCTCTCAACATTATACATCCATAAATTGTGAATAACTGTCTGAGTATCATACATCCATGAATTGTGCTTAACGCTCTCAACATTATACATCCATAAATTGTGAATAACTGTCTGAGTATCATACATCCATGAATTGTGCTTAACGCTCTCAACATTATATACATCCATAAATTGTGAATAACTGTCTGAGTATCATACATCCATGAATTGTGAACGCTCTCAACATACATCCATAAATTGTGAATAACTGTCTGAGTATCATACATCCATGAATTGTGTAACGCTCTCAACATTATACATCCATAAATTGTGAATAACTGTCTGAGTATCATACATCCATAAATTGTGAATAACTGTCTGAGTATCATACATCCATGAATTGTGCTTAACGCTCTCAACATTATACATCCATAAATTGTGAATAACTGTCTGAGTATCATACATCCATGAATTTGCTTAACGCTCTCAACATTATACATCCATAAATTGTGAATAACTGTCTGAGTATCATACATCCATAAATTGTGAACTGTCTGAGTATCATACATCCATGAATTGTGCTTAACGCTCTCAACATTATACATCCATAAATTGTGAATAACTGTCTGAGTATCATACATCCATGAATTGTGCTTAACGCTCTCAACATTATATCCATAAATTGTGAATAACTGTCTGAGTATCATACATCCATAAATTGTGAATAACTGTCTGAGTATCATACATCCATGAATTGTGTAACGCTCTCAACATTATACATCCATAAATTGTGAATAACTGTCTGAGTATCATACATCCATAAATTGTGAATAACTGTCTGAGTATCATACATCCATGAATTGTGCTTAACGCTCTCAACATTATACATCCATAAATTGTGAATAACTGTCTGAGTATCATACATCCATAAATTGTGAATAACTGTCTGAGTATCATACATCCATGAATTGTGTAACGCTCTCAACATTATACATCCATAAATTGTGAATAACTGTCTGAGTATCATACATCCATAAATTGTGAATAACTGTCTGAGTATCATACATCCATGAATTGTGTAACGCTCTCTTGTTATACATCCATAAATTGTGAATAACTGTCTGAGTATCATACATCCATGAATTGTGCTTAACGCTCTCAACATTATACATCCATAAATTGTGAATAACTGTCTGAGTATCATACATCCATGAATTGTGCTTAACGCTCTCAACATTATACATCCATAAATTGTGAATAACTGTCTGAGTATCATACATCCATGAATTGTGCTTAACGCTCTCAACATTATACATCCATAAATTGTGAATAACTGTCTGAGTATCATACATCCATGAATTGTGCTTAACGCTCTCAACATTATACATCCATAAATTGTGAATAACTGTCTGAGTATCATACATCCATGAATTGTGCTTAACGCTCTCAACATTATACATCCATAAATTGTGAATAACTGTCTGAGTATCATACATCCATGAATTGTGCTTAACGCTCTCAACATTATACATCCATAAATTGTGAATAACTGTCTGAGTATCATACATCCATGAATTGTGCTTAACGCTCTCAACATTATACATCCATAAATTGTGAATAACTGTCTGAGGTATCATACATCCATGAATTGTGCTTAACGCTCTCAACATTATACATCCATAAATTGTGAATAACTGTCTGAGTATCATACATCCATGAATTGTGCTTAACGCTCTCAACATTATACATCCATAAATTGTGAATAACTGTCTGAGTATCATACATCCATGAATTGTGCTTAACGCTCTCAACATTATACATCCATAAATTGTGAATAACTGTCTGAGTATCATACATCCATGAATTGTGCTTAACGCTCTCAACATTATACATCCATAAATTGTGAATAACTGTCTGAGTATCATACATCCATGAATTGTGCTTAACGCTCTCAACATTATACATCCATAAATTGTGAATAACTGTCTGAGTATCATACATCCATGAATTGTGCTTAACGCTCTCAACATTATACATCCATAAATTGTGAATAACTGTCTGAGTATCATACATCCATGAATTGTGCTTAACGCTCTCAACATTATACATCCATAAATTGTGAATAACTGTCTGAGTATCATACATCCATAAATTGTGAATAACTGTCTGAGTATCATACATCCATGAATTGCTTAACGCTCTCAACATTATACATCCATAAATTGTGAATAACTGTCTGAGTATCATACATCCATGAATTGTGCTTAACGCTCTCAACATTATACATCCATAAATTGTGAATAACTGTCTGAGTATCATACATCCATGAATTGTGCTTAACGCTCTCAACATTATACATCCATAAATTGTGAATAACTGTCTGAGTATCATACATCCATGAATTGTGCTTAACGCTCTCAACATTATACATCCATAAATTGTGAATAACTGTCTGAGTATCATACATCCATGAATTGTGCTTAACGCTCTCAACATTATACATCCATAAATTGTGAATAACTGTCTGAGTATCATACATCCATGAATTGTGCTTAACGCTCTCAACATTATACATCCATAAATTGTGAATAACTGTCTGAGTATCATACATCCATGAATTGTGCTTAACGCTCTCAACATTATACATCCATAAATTGTGAATAACTGTCTGAGTATCATACATCCATGAATTGTGCTTAACGCTCTCAACATTATACATCCATAAATTGTGAATAACTGTCTGAGTATCATACATCCATGAATTGTGCTTAACGCTCTCAACATTATACATCCATAAATTGTGAATAACTGTCTGAGTATCATACATCCATGGTTGTGCTTAACGCTCTCAACATTATACATCCATAAATTGTGAATAACTGTCTGAGTATCATACATCCATGAATTGTGCTTAACGCTCTCAACATTATACATCCATAAATTGTGAATAACTGTCTGAGTATCATACATCCATGAATTGTGCTTAACGCTCTCATTATACATCCATAAATTGTGAATAACTGTCTGAGTATCATACATCCATGAATTGTGAATTGCTCTCAACATTATACATCCATAAATTGTGAATAACTGTCTGAGTATCATACATCCATGAATTGTGCTTAACGCTCTCAACATTATACATCCATAAATTGTGAATAACTGTCTGAGTATCATACATCCATGAATTGTGTTAACGCTCTCAACATTATACATCCATAAATTGTGAATAACTGTCTGAGTATCATACATCCATGAAGTTATTAACGCTCTCAACATTATACATCCATAAATTGTGAATAACTGTCTGAGTATCATACATCCATGAATTGTGCTTAACGCTCTCAACATTATACATCCATAAATTGTGAATAACTGTCTGAGTATCATACATCCATGAATTGTGCTTAACGCTCTCAACATTATACATCCATAAATTGTGAATAACTGTCTGAGTATCATACATCCATGAATTGTGTTAACGCTCTCAACATTATACATCCATAAATTGTGAATAACTGTCTGAGTATCATACATCCATAAATTGTGAATAACTGTCTGAGTATCATACATCCATGAATGTGTGCTTATCTCAACATTATACATCCATAAATTGTGAATAACTGTCTGAGTATCATACATCCATGAATTGTGCTTAACTCTCAACATTATACATCCATAAATTGTGAATAACTGTCTGAGTATCATACATCCATGAATTGTGCTTAACGCTCTCAGCATTATACATCCATAAATTGTGAATAACTGTCTGAGTATCATACATCCATGAATTGTGCTTAACGCTCTCAACATTATACATCCATAAATTGTGAATAACTGTCTGAGTATCATACATCCATGAATTGTGCTTAACGCTCTCAACATTATACATCCATAAATTGTGAATAACTGTCTGAGTATCATACATCCATGAATTGTGCTTAACGCTCTCAACATTATACATCCATAAATTGTGAATAACTGTCTGAGTATCATACATCCATGAATTGTGAATAACGCTCTCAACATTATACATCCATAAATTGTGAATAACTGTCTGAGTATCATACATCCATGAATTGCTTAACGCTCTCAACATTATACATCCATAAATTGTGAATAACTGTCTGAGTATCATACATCCATGAATTGTGCTTAACGCTCTCAACATTATACATCCATAAATTGTGAATAACTGTCTGAGTATCATACATCCATGAATTGTGCTTCTCAACATTATACATCCATAAATTGTGAATAACTGTCTGAGTATCATACATCCATGAATTGTGCTTAACGCTCTCAACATTATACATCCATAAATTGTGAATAACTGTCTGAGTATCATATCCATAAATTGTGAATAACTGTCTGAGTATCATACATCCATGAATTGTGCTTAACGCTCTCAACATTATACATCCATAAATTGTGAATAACTGTCTGAGTATCATACATCCATAAATTGTGAATAACTGTCTGAGTATCATACATCCATGAATTGTGATTAACTCTCAACATTATACATCCATAAATTGTGAATAACTGTCTGAGTATCATACATCCATAAATTGTGAATAACTGTCTGAGTATCATACATCCATGAATTGTGCTTAACGCTCTCAACATTATACATCCATAAATTGTGAATAACTGTCTGAGTATCATACATCCATGAATTGTGCTTAACGCTCTCAACATTATACATCCATAAATTGTGAATAACTGTCTGAGTATCATACATCCATGAATTGTGCTTAACGCTCTCAACATTATACATCCATAAATTGTGAATAACTGTCTGAGTATCATACATCCATGAATTGTAACTTTCTCAACATTATACATCCATAAATTGTGAATAACTGTCTGAGTATCATACATCCATGAATTGTGCTTAACGCTCTCAACATTATACATCCATAAATTGTGAATAACTGTCTGAGTATCATACATCCATAAATTGTGAATAACTGTCTGAGTATCATACATCCATGAATTGTGCTTAACGCTCTCAACATTATACATCCATAAATTGTGAATAACTGTCTGAGTATCATACATCCATAAATTGTGAATAACTGTCTGAGTATCATACATCCATGAATTGTGCTTAACGCTCTCAACATTACACATCCATAAATTGTGAATAACTGTCTGAGTATCATACATCCATGAATTGTGCTTAACGCTCTCAACATTATACATCCATAAATTGTGAATAACTGTCTGAGTATCATACATCCATGAATTGTGCTTAACGCTCTCAACATTATACATCCATAAATTGTGAATAACTGTCTGAGTATCATACATCCATGAATTGTGCTTAACGCTCTCAACATTATACATCCATAAATTGTGAATAACTGTCTGAGTATCATACATCCATGAATTGTGCTTAACGCTCTCAACATTATACATCCATAAATTGTGAATAACTGTCTGAGTATCATACATCCATGAATTGTGAATAACGCTCTCAACATTATACATCCATAAATTGTGAATAACTGTCTGAGTATCATACATCCATGAATTGTGAATAACGCTCTCAACATTATACATCCATAAATTGTGAATAACTGTCTGAGTATCATACATCCATGAATTGTGCTTAACGCTCAACATTATACATCCATAAATTGTGAATAACTGTCTGAGTATCATACATCCATGAATTGTGCTTAACGCTCTCAACATTATACATCCATAAATTGTGAATAACTGTCTGAGTATCATACATCCATGAATTGTGCTTAACGCTCTCAACATTATACATCCATAAATTGTGAATAACTGTCTGAGTATCATACATCCATGAATTGTGCTTAACGCTCTCAACATTATACATCCATAAATTGTGAATAACTGTCTGAGTATCATACATCCATGAATTGTGTTAACGCTCTCAACATTATACATCCATAAATTGTGAATAACTGTCTGAGTATCATACATCCATGAATTGTGCTTAACTCTCAACATTATACATCCATAAATTGTGAATAACTGTCTGAGTATCATACATCCATGAATTGTGCTTTCTCAACATTATACATCCATAAATTGTGAATAACTGTCTGAGTATCATACATCCATGAATTGTGCTAACGCTCTCAACATTATACATCCATAAATTGTGAATAACTGTCTGAGTATCATACATCCATAAATTGTGAATAACTGTCTGAGTATCATACATCCATGAATTGTGCTTAACGCTCTCAACATTATACATCCATAAATTGTGAATAACTGTCTGAGTATCATACATCCATGAATTGTGTAACGCTCTCAACATTATACATCCATAAATTGTGAATAACTGTCTGAGTATCATACATCCATGAATTGTGCTAACGCTCTCAACATTATACATCCATAAATTGTGAATAACTGTCTGAGTATCATACATCCATGAATTGTGCTTAACGCTCTCAACATTATACATCCATAAATTGTGAATAACTGTCTGAGTATCATACATCCATGAATTGTGCTTAACGCTCTCAAGCATTATACATCCATAAATTGTGAATAACTGTCTGAGTATCATACATCCATGAATTGTGCTTAACGCTCTCAACATTATACATCCATAAATTGTGAATAACTGTCTGAGTATCATACATCCATGAATTGTAATTAACGCTCTCAGCATTATACATCCATAAATTGTGAATAACTGTCTGAGTATCATACATCCATGAATTGTGCTTAACGCTCTCAACATTATACATCCATAAATTGTGAATAACTGTCTGAGTATCATACATCCATAAATTGTGAATAACTGTCTGAGTATCATACATCCATGAATTGTGCTTAACGCTCTCAACATTATACATCCATAAATTGTGAATAACTGTCTGAGTATCATACATCCATGAATTGTGCTTAACGCTCTCAACATTATACATCCATAAATTGTGAATAACTGTCTGAGTATCATACATCCATGAATTGTGCTAACGCTCTCAACATTATACATCCATAAATTGTGAATAACTGTCTGAGTATCATACATCCATGAATTGTGCTTAACGCTCTCAACATTATACATCCATAAATTGTGAATAACTGTCTGAGTATCATACATCCATGAATTGTGCTTAACGCTCTCAACATCATACATCCATAAATTGTGAATAACTGTCTGAGTATCATACATCCATGAATTGTGTAACGCATTATACATCCATAAATTGTGAATAACTGTCTGAGTATCATACATCCATGAATTGTGCTTAACGCTCTCAACATTATACATCCATAAATTGTGAATAACTGTCTGAGTATCATACATCCATGAATTGTGCTAACGCTCTCAACATTATACATCCATAAATTGTGAATAACTGTCTGAGTATCATACATCCATGAATTGTGCTAACGCTCTCAGCATTATACATCCATAAATTGTGAATAACTGTCTGAGTATCATACATCCATGAATTGTGCTTAACGCTCTCAACATTATACATCCATAAATTGTGAATAACTGTCTGAGTATCATACATCCATGAATTGTGCTTAACGCTCTCAACATTATACATCCATAAATTGTGAATAACTGTCTGAGTATCATACATCCATAAATTGTGAATAACTGTCTGAGTATCATACATCCATGAATTGTGAATAACGCTCTCAACATTATACATCCATAAATTGTGAATAACTGTCTGAGTATCATACATCCATGAATTGTGAATAACGCTCTCAACATTATACATCCATAAATTGTGAATAACTGTCTGAGTATCATACATCCATGAATTGTGCTTAACGCTCTCAACATTATACATCCTTGTGAATAACTGTCTGAGTATCATACATCCATGAATTGTGCTTAACGCTCTCAACATATACATCCATAAATTGTGAATAACTGTCTGAGTATCATACATCCATGAATTGTGCTTAACGCTCTCAACATTATACATCCATAAATTGTGAATAACTGTCTGAGTATCATACATCCATGAATTGTGCTAACGCTCTCAGCATTATACATCCATAAATTGTGAATAACTGTCTGAGTATCATACATCCATGAATTGTTAACGCTCTCAACATTATACATCCATAAATTGTGAATAACTGTCTGAGTATCATACATCCATGAATTGTGAATAACGCTCTCAGCATTATACATCCATAAATTGTGAATAACTGTCTGAGTATCATACATCCATGAATTGTGAATAACTGCTCTCAACATTATACATCCATAAATTGTGAATAACTGTCTGAGTATCATACATCCATAAATTGTGAATAACTGTCTGAGTATCATACATCCATGAATTGTGCTTAACGCTCTCAACATTATACATCCATAAATTGTGAATAACTGTCTGAGTATCATACATCCATGAATTGTGCTAACGCTCTCAACATTATACATCCATAAATTGTGAATAACTGTCTGAGTATCATACATCCATGAATTGTGCTTAACGCTCTCAACATTATACATCCATAAATTGTGAATAACTGTCTGAGTATCATACATCCATGAATTGTGCTTAACGCTCTCAACATTATACATCCATAAATTGTGAATAACTGTCTGAGTATCATACATCCATGAATTGTGCTTAACGCTCTCAACATTATACATCCATAAATTGTGAATAACTGTCTGAGTATCATACATCCATGAATTGTGCTTAACGCTCTCAACATTATACATCCATAAATTGTGAATAACTGTCTGAGTATCATACATCCATGAATTGTGCTTAACGCTCTCAACATTATACATCCATAATTGTGAATAACTGTCTGAGTATCATACATCCATGAATTGTGCTTAACGCTCTCAACATTATACATCCATAAATTGTGAATAACTGTCTGAGTATCATACATCCATGAATTGTGCTTAACGCTCTCAACATTATACATCCATAAATTGTGAATAACTGTCTGAGTATCATACATCCATGAATTGTGCTTAACGCTCTCAACATTATACATCCATAAATTGTGAATAACTGTCTGAGTATCATACATCCATGAATTGTGCTTAACGCTCTCAACATTATACATCCATAAATTGTGAATAACTGTCTGAGTATCATACATCCATAAATTGTGAATAACTGTCTGAGTATCATACATCCATGAATTGTGCTTAACGCTCTCAACATTATACATCCATAAATTGTGAATAACTGTCTGAGTATCATACATCCATAAATTGTGAATAACTGTCTGAGTATCATACATCCATGAATTGTGCTTAACGCTCTCAACATTATACATCCATAAATTGTGAATAACTGTCTGAGTATCATACATCCATGAATTGTGAATAACTGTCTGAGTATCATACATCCATGAATTGTGCTTAACGCTCTCAACATTATACATCCATAAATTGTGAATAACTGTCTGAGTATCATACATCCATGAATTGTGCTTAACGCTCTCAACATTATACATCCATAAATTGTGAATAACTGTCTGAGTATCATACATCCATGAATTGTGCTTAACGCTCTCAACATTATACATCCATAAATTGTGAATAACTGTCTGAGTATCATACATCCATGAATTGTGCTTAACGCTCTCAACATTATACATCCATAAATTGTGAATAACTGTCTGAGTATCATACATCCATGAATTGTGCTTAACGCTCTCAACATTATACATCCATAAATTGTGAATAACTGTCTGAGTATCATACATCCATGAATTGTGCTTAACGCTCTCAACATTATACATCCATAAATTGTGAATAACTGTCTGAGTATCATACATCCATGAATTGTGCTTAACGCTCTCAACATTATACATCCATAAATTGTGAATAACTGTCTGAGTATCATACATCCATGAATTGTGCTTAACGCTCTCAACATTATACATCCATAAATTGTGAATAACTGTCTGAGTATCATACATCCATAAATTGTGAATAACTGTCTGAGTATCATACATCCATGAATTGTGCTTAACGCTCTCAACATTATACATCCATAAATTGTGAATAACTGTCTGAGTATCATACATCCATGAATTGTGCTTAACGCTCTCAACATTATACATCCATAAATTGTGAATAACTGTCTGAGTATCATACATCCATGAATTGTGCTTAACGCTCTCAACATTATACATCCATAAATTGTGAATAACTGTCTGAGTATCATACATCCATGAATTGTGCTTAACTCTCAACATTATACATCCATAAATTGTGAATAACTGTCTGAGTATCATACATCCATGAATTGTGCTTAACGCTCTCAACATTATACATCCATAAATTGTGAATAACTGTCTGAGTATCATACATCCATGAATTGTGAATAACGCTCTCAACATTATACATCCATAAATTGTGAATAACTGTCTGAGTATCATACATCCATGAATTGTGAATAACTGTCTGAGTATCATACATCCATGAATTGTGCTTAACGCTCTCAACATTATACATCCATAAATTGTGAATAACTGTCTGAGTATCATACATCCATGAATTGTGAATAACTGTCTGAGTATCATACATCCATGAATTGTGTAACGCTCTCAACATTATACATCCATAAATTGTGAATAACTGTCTGAGTATCATACATCCATGAATTGTGAATAACTGTCTGAGTATCATACATCCATGAATTGTGCTTAACGCTCTCAACATTATACATCCATAAATTGTGAATAACTGTCTGAGTATCATACATCCATGATATGTGCTTAACGCTCTCAACATTATACATCCATAAATTGTGAATAACTGTCTGAGTATCATACATCCATGAATTGTGCTTAACGCTCTCAACATTATACATCCATAAATTGTGAATAACTGTCTGAGTATCATACATCCATGAATTGTGCTTAACGCTCTCAACATTATACATCCATAAATTGTGAATAACTGTCTGAGTATCATACATCCATGAATTGTGTAACGCTCTCAACATTATACATCCATAAATTGTGAATAACTGTCTGAGTATCATACATCCATGAATTGTGCTTAACGCTCTCAACATTATACATCCATAAATTGTGAATAACTGTCTGAGTATCATACATCCATGAATTGTGCTTAACGCTCTCAACATTATACATCCATAAATTGTGAATAACTGTCTGAGTATCATACATCCATGAATTGTGCTTAACGCTCTCAACATTATACATCCATAAATTGTGAATAACTGTCTGAGTATCATACATCCATGAATTGTGCAGAGCGCTCTCAACATTATACATCCATAAATTGTGAATAACTGTCTGAGTATCATACATCCATGAATTGTGCTTAACGCTCTCAACATTATACATCCATAAATTGTGAATAACTGTCTGAGTATCATACATCCATGAATTGTGCTTAACGCTCTCAACATTATACATCCATAAATTGTGAATAACTGTCTGAGTATCATACATCCATGAATTGTGCTAACGCTCTCAACATTATACATCCATAAATTGTGAATAACTGTCTGAGTATCATACATCCATGAATTGTTTAACGCTCTCAACATTATACATCCATAAATTGTGAATAACTGTCTGAGTATCATACATCCATGAATTGTGCTTAACGCTCTCAACATTATACATCCATAAATTGTGAATAACTGTCTGAGTATCATACATCCATGAATTGTGCTAACGCTCTCAACATTATACATCCATAAATTGTGAATAACTGTCTGAGTATCATACATCCATGAATTGTGCTTAACGCTCTCAACATTATACATCCATAAATTGTGAATAACTGTCTGAGTATCATACATCCATGAATTGTGCTTAACGCTCTCAACATTATACATCCATAAATTGTGAATAACTGTCTGAGTATCATACATCCATGAATTGTGCTTAACGCTCTCAACATTATACATCCATAAATTGTGAATAACTGTCTGAGTATCATACATCCATGAATTGTGAATAACGCTCTCAACATTATACATCCATAAATTGTGAATAACTGTCTGAGTATCATACATCCATAAATTGTGAATAACTGTCTGAGTATCATACATCCATGAATTGTGTAACGCTCTCAACATTATACATCCATAAATTGTGAATAACTGTCTGAGTATCATACATCCATAAATTGTGAATAACTGTCTGAGTATCATACATCCATGAATTGTGCTTAACGCTCTCAACATTATACATCCATAAATTGTGAATAACTGTCTGAGTATCATACATCCATGAATTGTGCTTAACGCTCTCAACATTATACATCCATAAATTGTGAATAACTGTCTGAGTATCATACATCCATGAATTGTGCTTAACGCTCTCAACATTATACATCCATAAATTGTGAATAACTGTCTGAGTATCATACATCCATGAATTGTGCTTAACGCTCTCAACATTATACATCCATAAATTGTGAATAACTGTCTGAGTATCATACATCCATGAATTGTGCTTAACGCTCTCAGCATTATACATCCATAAATTGTGAATAACTGTCTGAGTATCATACATCCATGAATTGTGCTTAACGCTCTCAACATTATACATCCATAAATTGTGAATAACTGTCTGAGTATCATACATCCATGAATTGTGCTTAACGCTCTCAACATTATACATCCATAAATTGTGAATAACTGTCTGAGTATCATACATCCATGAATTGTGCTTAACGCTCTCAACATTATACATCCATAAATTGTGAATAACTGTCTGAGTATCATACATCCATAAATTGTGAATAACTGTCTGAGTATCATACATCCATGAATTGTGCTTAACGCTCTCAACATTATACATCCATAAATTGTGAATAACTGTCTGAGTATCATACATCCATAAATTGTGAATAACTGTCTGAGTATCATACATCCATGAATTGTGCTAACGCTCTCAACATTATACATCCATAAATTGTGAATAACTGTCTGAGTATCATACATCCATAAATTGTGAATAACTGTCTGAGTATCATACATCCATAAATTGTGTACATACAATCTTGCTCTCAACATTATACATCCATAAATTGTGAATAACTGTCTGAGTATCATACATCCATGAATTGTGTAACGCTCTCAACATTATACATCCATAAATTGTGAATAACTGTCTGAGTATCATACATCCATAAATTGTGAATAACTGTCTGAGTATCATACATCCATGAATTGTGTAACGCTCTCAACATTATACATCCATAAATTGTGAATAACTGTCTGAGTATCATACATCCATGAATTGTGAATAACTGTCTGAGTATCATACATCCATGAATTGTGCTTAACGCTCTCAACATTATACATCCATAAATTGTGAATAACTGTCTGAGTATCATACATCCATGAATTGTGCTTAACGCTCTCAACATTATACATCCATAAATTGTGAATAACTGTCTGAGTATCATACATCCATGAATTGTGCTTAACGCTCTCAACATTATACATCCATAAATTGTGAATAACTGTCTGAGTATCATACATCCATGAATTGTGAATAACTGTCTCAGTATCATACATCCATAAATTGTGAATAACTGTCTGAGTATCATACATCCATGAATTGTGCTTAACGCTCTCAACATTATACATCCATAAATTGTGAATAACTGTCTGAGTATCATCCATGAATTGTGCTTAACGCTCAATATTATACATCCATAAATTGTGAACTGTCTGAGTATCATACATCCATGAATTGTGCTTAACGCTCTCAACATTATACATCCATAAATTGTGAATAACTGTCTGAGTATCATACATCCATGAATTGTGAATAACTGTCTGAGTATCATACATCCATGAATTGTGAATAACTGTCTGAGTATCATACATCCATGAATTGTGCTTAACGCTCTCAACATTATACATCCATAAATTGTGAATAACTGTCTGAGTATCATACATCCATGAATTGTGAATAACTGTCTGAGTATCATACATCCATGAATTGTGCTTAACGCTCTCAACATTATACATCCATAAATTGTGAATAACTGTCTGAGTATCATACATCCATGAATTGTGCTTAACGCTCTCAACATTATACATCCATAAATTGTGAATAACTGTCTGAGTATCATACATCCATGAATTGTGCTTAACGCTCTCAACATTATACATCCATAAATTGTGAATAACTGTCTGAGTATCATACATCCATGAATTGTGCTTAACGCTCAACATTATACATCCATAAATTGTGAATAACTGTCTGAGTATCATACATCCATGAATTGTGCTTAACGCTCTCAACATTATACATCCATAAATTGTGAATAACTGTCTGAGTATCATACATCCATGAATTGTGCTTAACGCTCTCAACATTATACATCCATAAATTGTGAATAACTGTCTGAGTATCATACATCCATGAATTGTGCTTAACGCTCTCAACATTATACATCCATAATTGTGAATAACTGTCTGAGTATCATACATCATGAATTGTGCTAACGCTCTCAACATTATACATCCATAAATTGTGAATAACTGTCTGAGGTATCATAATCCATGAATTGTTGCTTAACGCTCTCAACATTATACATCCATAAATTGTGAATAACTGTCTGAGTATCATACATCCATGAATTGTGCTTAACGCTCTCAACATTATACATCCATAAATTGTGAATAACTGTCTGAGTATCATACATCCATGAATTGTGCTTAACGCTCTCAGTATTATACATCCATAAATTGTGAATAACTGTCTGAGTATCATACATCCATAAATTGTGAATAACTGTCTGAGTATCATACATCCATGAATTGTGCTTAACGCTCTCAGCATTATACATCCATAAATTGTGAATAACTGTCTGAGTATCATACATCCATGAATTGTGCTTAACGCTCTCAACATTATACATCCATAAATTGTGAATAACTGTCTGAGTATCATACATCCATGAATTGTGCTTAACGCTCTCAACATTATACATCCATAAATTGTGAATAACTGTCTGAGTATCATACATCCATGAATTGTGCTTAACGCTCTCAACATTATACATCCATAAATTGTGAATAACTGTCTGAGTATCATACATCCATGAATTGTGCTTAACGCTCTCAACATTATACATCCATAAATTGTGAATAACTGTCTGAGTATCATACATCCATAAATTGTGAATAACTGTCTGAGTATCATACATCCATGAATTGTGCTTAACGCTCTCAACATTATACATCCATAAATTGTGAATAACTGTCTGAGTATCATACATCCATGAATTGTGCTTAACGCTCTCCACATTATACATCCATAAATTGTGAATAACTGTCTGAGTATCATACATCCATAAATTGTGAATAACTGTCTGAGTATCATACATCCATGAATTGTGCTTAACGCTCTCAACATTATACATCCATAAATTGTGAATAACTGTCTGAGTATCATACATCCATAAATTGTGAATAACTGTCTGAGTATCATACATCCATGAATTGTGTAACGCTCTCAACATTATACATCCATAAATTGTGAATAACTGTCTGAGTATCATACATCCATAAATTGTGAATAACTGTCTGAGTATCATACATCCATGAATTGTGCTTAACGCTCTCAACATTATACATCCATAAATTGTGAATAACTGTCTGAGTATCATACATCCATAAATTGTGAATAACTGTCTGAGTATCATACATCCATGAATTGTGAATAACGTCTGAACATTATACATCCATAAATTGTGAATAACTGTCTGAGTATCATACATCCATGAATTGTGAATAACTGTCTGAGTATTATACATCCATAAATTGTGAATAACTGTCTGAGTATCATACATCCATAAATTGTGAATAACTGTCTGAGTATCATACATCCATGAATTGTGCTTAACGCTCTCAACATTATACATCCATAAATTGTGAATAACTGTCTGAGTATCATACATCCATAAATTGTGAATAACTGTCTGAGTATCATACATCCATGAATTGTGAATAACGCTCTCAACATTATACATCCATAAATTGTGAATAACTGTCTAAGTATCATACATCCATAAATTGTGAATAACTGTCTGAGTATCATACATCCATGAATTGTGAATAACTGTCTCAACATACATCCATAAATTGTGAATAACTGTCTGAGTATCATACATCCATGAATTGTGCTTAACGCTCTCAACATTATACATCCATAAATTGTGAATAACTGTCTGAGTATCATACATCCATGAATTGTGCTAACGCTCTCAACATTATACATCCATAAATTGTGAATAACTGTCTGAGTATCATACATCCATGAATTGTGCAACGCTCTCAGCATTATACATCCATAAATTGTGAATAACTGTCTGAGTATCATACATCCATGAATTGTGCTTAACGCTCTCAACATTATACATCCATAAATTGTGAATAACTGTCTGAGTATCATACATCCATGAATTGTGCTTAACGCTCTCAACATTATACATCCATGTGAATAACTGTCTGAGTATCATACATCCATAAATTGTGAATAACTGTCTGAGTATCATACATCCATGAATTGTGAATAACTCTCAAGTATTATACATCCATGAATTGTGAATAACTGTCTGAGTATCATACATCCATAAATTGTGAATAACTGTCTGAGTATCATACATCCATGAATTGTGCTTAACGCTCTCAACATTATACATCCATAAATTGTGAATAACTGTCTGAGTATCATACATCCATGAATTGTGAATAACGCTCTCAGTTATACATCCATGAATTGTGAATAACTGTCTGAGTATCATACATCCATAAATTGTGAATAACTGTCTGAGTATCATACATCCATGAATTGTGCTTAACGCTCTCAACATTATACATCCATAAATTGTGAATAACTGTCTGAGTATCATACATCCATGAATTGTGAATAACGCTCTCAACATTATACATCCATAAATTGTGAATAACTGTCTGAGTATCATACATCCATGAATTGTGAATAACTGTCTGAGTATCATACATCCATGAATTGTGCTTAACGCTCTCAACATTATACATCCATAAATTGTGAATAACTGTCTGAGTATCATACATCCATGAATTGTGAATAACTGTCTGAGTATCATACATCCATGAATTGTGCTTAACGCTCTCAACATTATACATCCATAAATTGTGAATAACTGTCTCAGTATCATACATCCATGAATTGTGAATAACTGTCTGAGTATCATACATCCATGAATTGTGCTTAACGCTCTCAACATTATACATCCATAAATTGTGAATAACTGTCTGAGTATCATACATCCATGAATTGTGAATAACTGTCTGAGTATCATACATCCATGAATTGTGCTTAACGCTCTCAACATTATACATCCATAAATTGTGAATAACTGTCTGAGTATCATACATCCATGAATTGTGCTTAACGCTCTCAACATTATACATCCATAAATTGTGAATAACTGTCTGAGTATCATACATCCATGAATTGTGCTTAACGCTCTCAACATTATACATCCATAAATTGTGAATAACTGTCTGAGTATCATACATCCATAGATTGTGCTTAACGCTCTCAACATTATACATCCATAAATTGTGAATAACTGTCTGAGTATCATACATCCATGAATTGTGCTTAACGCTCTCAGCATTATACATCCATAAATTGTGAATAACTGTCTGAGTATCATACATCCATGAATTGTGCTTAACGCTCTCAACATTATACATCCATAAATTGTGAATAACTGTCTGAGTATCATACATCCATGAATTGTGCTTAACGCTCTCAACATTATACATCCATAAATTGTGAATAACTGTCTGAGTATCATACATCCATATAGTTGTGCTTAACGCTCTCAACATTATACATCCATAAATTGTGAATAACTGTCTGAGTATCATACATCCATGGTGTGCTTAACGCTCTCAACATTATACATCCATAAATTGTGAATAACTGTCTGAGTATCATACATCCATGAATTGTGCTAACGCTCTCAACATTATACATCCATAAATTGTGAATAACTGTCTGAGTATCATACATCCATAAATTGTGAATAACTGTCTGAGTATCATACATCCATGAATTGTGCTTAACGCTCTCAACATTATACATCCATAAATTGTGAATAACTGTCTGAGTATCATACATCCATGAATTGTGCTTAACGCTCTCAACATTATACATCCATAAATTGTGAATAACTGTCTGAGTATCATACATCCATGAATTGTGAATAACTGTCAACAGGTATCATACATCCATGAATTGTGAATAACTGTCTGAGTATCATACATCCATGAATTGTGAATAACGCTCTCAGTATCATACATCCATAAATTGTGAATAACTGTCTGAGTATCATACATCCATGAATTGTGAATAACTGTCTGAGTATCATACATCCATGAATTGTGAATAACGCTCAACATTATACATCCATAAATTGTGAATAACTGTCTGGTATCATACATCCATGAATTGTGAATAACGCTCTCAACATTATACATCCATAAATTGTGAATAACTGTCTGAGTATCATACATCCATGAATTGTGCTTAACGCTCTCAACATTATACATCCATAAATTGTGAATAACTGTCTGAGTATCATACATCCATGAATTGTGCTTAACGCTCTCAACATTATACATCCATAAATTGTGAATAACTGTCTGAGTATCATACATCCATGAATTGTGCTTAACGCTCTCAACATTATACATCCATAAATTGTGAATAACTGTCTGAGTATCATACATCCATGAATTGTGAATAACGCTCTCAACATTATACATCCATAAATTGTGAATAACTGTCTGAGTATCATACATCCATAAATTGTGAATAACTGTCTGAGTATCATACATCCATAAATTGTGAATAACGTCTGAACATTATACATCCATAAATTGTGAATAACTGTCTGAGTATCATACATCCATGAATTGTGCTTACTCTCAACATTATACATCCATAAATTGTGAATAACTGTCTGAGTATCATACATCCATGAATTGTGCTTAACGCTCTCAACATTATACATCCATAAATTGTGAATAACTGTCTGAGTATCATACATCCATGAATTGTGTAACGCTCTCAACATTATACATCCATAAATTGTGAATAACTGTCTGAGTATCATACATCCATGAATTGTGAATAACGCTCTCAACATTATACATCCATAAATTGTGAATAACTGTCTGAGTATCATACATCCATAAATTGTGAATAACTGTCTAGTATCATACATCCATGAATTGTGATTAACGCTCTCAACATTATACATCCATAAATTGTGAATAACTGTCTGAGTATCATACATCCATGAATTGTGCTTAACGCTCTCAACATTATACATCCATAAATTGTGAATAACTGTCTGAGTATCATACATCCATGAATTGTGTAACGCTCTCAACATTATACATCCATAAATTGTGAATAACTGTCTGAGTATCATACATCCATGAATTGTGCTTAACGCTCTCAACATTATACATCCATAAATTGTGAATAACTGTCTGAGTATCATACATCCATGAATTGTGCTTAACGCTCTCAACATTATACATCCATAAATTGTGAATAACTGTCTGAGTATCATACATCCATAAATTGTGAATAACTGTCTGAGTATCATACATCCATGAATTGTGCTTAACGCTCTCAGTATTATACATCCATGAATTGTGATAACTGTCTGAGTATCATACATCCATGAATTGTGCTTAACGCTCTCAGTATCATACATCCATAAATTGTGAATAACTGTCTGGTATCATACATCCATAAATTGTGAATAACTGTCTGAGTATCATACATCCATGAATTGTGCTTAACGCTCTCAACATTATACATCCATAAATTGTGAATAACTGTCTGAGTATCATACATCCATGAATTGTGCTTAACGCTCTCAACATTATACATCCATAAATTGTGAATAACTGTCTGAGTATCATACATCCATGAATTGTGAATAACTGTCTCAGTATATACATCCATAAATTGTGAATAACTGTCTGAGTATCATACATCCATAATTGTGCGCTCTCTAACATTATACATCCATAAATTGTGAATAACTGTCTGAGTATCATACATCCATAAATTGTGAATAACTGTCTCAGTATCATACATCCATAAATTGTGTAACGTCTGAGTATCATACATCCATAAATTGTGAATAACTGTCTGAGTATCATACATCCATAATTGTGAATAACTGTCTGAGTATCATACATCCATAAATTGTGAATAACTGTCTGAGTATCATACATCCATGAATTGTGAATAACTGTCTCAACATCATACATCCATAAATTGTGAATAACTGTCTGAGTATCATACATCCATAAATTGTGAATAACTGTCTGAGTATCATACATCCATGAATTGTGCTTAACGCTCTCAACATTATACATCCATAAATTGTGAATAACTGTCTGAGTATCATACATCCATGAATTGTGCTTAACGCTCTCAACATTATACATCCATAAATTGTGAATAACTGTCTGAGTATCATACATCCATGAATTGTGAATAACTGTCTGAGTATCATACATCCATAAATTGTGAATAACTGTCTGAGTATCATACATCCATGAATTGTGAATAACGCTCTCAACATTATACATCCATGAATTGTGAATAACTGTCTGAGTATCATACATCCATAAATTGTGAATAACTGTCTGAGTATCATACATCCATGAATTGTGCTAACGCTCTCAACATTATACATCCATAAATTGTGAATAACTGTCTGAGTATCATACATCCATGAATTGTGTAACGCTCTCAACATTATACATCCATAAATTGTGAATAACTGTCTGAGTATCATACATCCATGAATTGTGCTTAACGCTCTCAACATTATACATCCATAAATTGTGAATAACTGTCTGAGTATCATACATCCATGAATTGTGCCTTGCTCTCAACATTATACATCCATAAATTGTGAATAACTGTCTGAGTATCATACATCCATGAATTGTGCTTAACTCTCAACATTATACATCCATAAATTGTGAATAACTGTCTGAGTATCATACATCCATGAATTGTGCTTAACGCTCTCAACATTATACATCCATAAATTGTGAATAACTGTCTGAGTATCATACATCCATGAATTGTGCTTGCTCTCAGCATTATACATCCATAAATTGTGAATAACTGTCTGAGTATCATACATCCATAAATTGAATAACTGTCTGAGTATCATACATCCATGAATTGTGAATAACGTCTCAACATTATACATCCATAAATTGTGAATAACTGTCTGAGTATCATACATCCATGAATTGTGCTTAACGCTCTCAACATTATACATCCATAAATTGTGAATAACTGTCTGAGTATCATACATCCATGAATTGTGCTTAACGCTCTCAACATTATACATCCATAAATTGTGAATAACTGTCTGAGTATCATACATCCATGAATTGTGCTTAACGCTCTCAACATTATACATCCATAAATTGTGAATAACTGTCTGAGTATCATACATCCATGAATTGTGCTTAACGCTCTCAACATTATACATCCATAAATTGTGAATAACTGTCTGAGTATCATACATCCATAAATTGTGAATAACTGTCTGAGTATCATACATCCATGAATTGTGCTTAACGCTCTCAACATTATACATCCATAAATTGTGAATAACTGTCTGAGTATCATACATCCATGAATTGTGCTTAACGCTCTCAACATTATACATCCATAAATTGTGAATAACTGTCTGAGTATCATACATCCATAAATTGTGAATAACTGTCTGAGTATCATACATCCATAAATTGTGCTTAACGCTCTCAACATTATACATCCATAAATTGTGAATAACTGTCTGAGTATCATACATCCATAAATTGTGAATAACTGTCTGAGTATCATACATCCATGAATTGTGAACGCTCTCAACATTATACATCCATAAATTGTGAATAACTGTCTGAGTATCATACATCCATGAATTGTGAATAACGCTCTCAACATTATACATCCATAAATTGTGAATAACTGTCTGAGTATCATACATCCATAAATTGTGAATAACTGTCTGAGTATCATACATCCATGAATTGTGCTTAACGCTCTCAACATTATACATCCATAAATTGTGAATAACTGTCTGAGTATCATACATCCATGAATTGTGCTTAACGCTCTCAACATTATACATCCATAAATTGTGAATAACTGTCTGGTATCATACATCCATGAATTGTGCTTAACGCTCTCAACATTATACATCCATAAATTGTGAATAACTGTCTGAGTATCATACATCCATAAATTGTGAATAACTGTCTGAGTATCATACATCCATGAATTGTGAATAACGCTCTCAACATTATACATCCATAAATTGTGAATAACTGTCTGAGTATCATACATCCATAAATTGTGAATAACTGTCTGAGTATCATACATCCATGATTGTGAATAACGCTCTCAACATTATACATCCATAAATTGTGAATAACTGTCTGAGTATCATACATCCATAAATTGTGAATAACTGTCTGAGTATCATACATCCATGAATTCGTGCTTAACGCTCTCAACATTATACATCCATAAATTGTGAATAACTGTCTGAGTATCATACATCCATGAATTGTGCTTAACGCTCTCAACATTATACATCCATAAATTGTGAATAACTGTCTGAGTATCATACATCCATGAATTGTGCTTAACGCTCTCAACATTATACATCCATAAATTGTGAATAACTGTCTGAGTATCATACATCCATGAATTGTGCTTAACGCTCTCAACATATACATCCATAAATTGTGAATAACTGTCTGAGTATCATACATCCATGAATTGTGCTTAACGCTCTCAACATTATACATCCATAAATTGTGAATAACTGTCTGAGTATCATACATCCATGAATTGTGCTTAACGCTCTCAACATTATACATCCATAAATTGTGAATAACTGTCTGAGTATCATACATCCATAAATTGTGAATAACTGTCTGAGTATCATACATCCATGAATTGTGTAACTCTCAACATTATACACATCCATAAATTGTGAATAACTGTCTGAGTATCATACATCCATAAATTGTGAATAACTGTCTGGTATCATACATCCATGAATTGTGAATAACGCTCTCAACATTATACATCCATAAATTGTGAATAACTGTCTGAGTATCATACATCCATAAATTGTGTAACGTCTGAGTATCATACATCCATAAATTGTGAATAACTGTCTGAGTATCATACATCCATAAATTGTGAATAACTGTCTGAGTATCATACATCCATGAATTGTGCTTAACGCTCTCAACATTATACATCCATAAATTGTGAATAACTGTCTGAGTATCATACATCCATGAATTGTGCTTAACGCTCTCAACATTATACATCCATAAATTGTGAATAACTGTCTGAGTATCATACATCCATGAATTGTGAATAACGTCTCAACATTATACATCCATAAATTGTGAATAACTGTCTGAGTATCATACATCCATGAATTGTGCTTAACGCTCTCAACATTATACATCCATAAATTGTGAATAACTGTCTGAGTATCATACATCCATGAATTGTGAATAACTGTCTGAGTATCATACATCCATGAATTGTGCTTAACGCTCTCAACATTATACATCCATAAATTGTGAATAACTGTCTGAGTATCATACATCCATGAATTGTGAATAACTGTCTCAGTATCATACATCCATGAATTGTGAATAACGCTCTCAACATCATACATCCATAAATTGTGAATAACTGTCTGGTATCATACATCCATGAATTGTGAATAACTGTCTGAGTATCATACATCCATGAATTGTGCTTAACGCTCTCAACATTATACATCCATAAATTGTGAATAACTGTCTGAGTATCATACATCCATGAATTGTGCTTAACGCTCTCAAGTATTATACATCCATAAATTGTGAATAACTGTCTGAGTATCATACATCCATGAATTGTGAATAACGCTCTCAACATTATACATCCATAAATTGTGAATAACTGTCTGAGTATCATACATCCATGAATTGTGAATAACGCTCTCAACATTATACATCCATAAATTGTGAATAACTGTCTGAGTATCATACATCCATGAATTGTGCTTAACGCTCTCAACATTATACATCCATAAATTGTGAATAACTGTCTGAGTATCATACATCCATGAATTGTGCTTAACGCTCTCAACATTATACATCCATAAATTGTGAATAACTGTCTGAGTATCATACATCCATGAATTGTGCTTAACGCTCTCAACATTATACATCCATAAATTGTGAATAACTGTCTGAGTATCATACATCCATGAATTGTGCTTAACGCTCTCAACATTATACATCCATAAATTGTGAATAACTGTCTGAGTATCATACATCCATGAATTGTGCTTAACGCTCTCAACATTATACATCCATAAATTGTGAATAACTGTCTGAGTATCATACATCCATGAATTGTGCTTAACGCTCTCAACATTATACATCCATAAATTGTGAATAACTGTCTGAGTATCATACATCCATGAATTGTGAATAACGCTCTCAACATTATACATCCATAAATTGTGAATAACTGTCTGAGTATCATACATCCATGAATTGTGCTTAACGCTCTCAACATTATACATCCATAAATTGTGAATAACTGTCTGAGTATCATACATCCATGAATTGTGCTTAACGCTCTCAACATTATACATCCATAAATTGTGAATAACTGTCTGAGTATCATACATCCATGAATTGTGAATAACTGTCTGAGTATCATACATCCATAAATTGTGAATAACGCTCTCAACATTATACATCCATAAATTGTGAATAACTGTCTGAGTATCATACATCCATGAATTGTGAATAACTGTCTGAGTATCATACATCCATGAATTGTGAATAACGCTCTCAACATTATACATCCATAAATTGTGAATAACTGTCTGAGTATCATACATCCATGAATTGTGAATAACTGTCTGAGTATCATACATCCATGAATTGTGATTAACGCTCTCAACATTATACATCCATAAATTGTGAATAACTGTCTGAGTATCATACATCCATGAATTGTGCTTAACGCTCTCAGCATTATACATCCATAAATTGTGAATAACTGTCTGAGTATCATACATCCATGAATTGTGCTTAACGCTCTCAACATTATACATCCATAAATTGTGAATAACTGTCTGAGTATCATACATCCATGAATTGTGCTTAACGCTCTCAACATTATACATCCATAAATTGTGAATAACTGTCTGAGTATCATACATCCATGAATTGTGCTTAACGCTCTCAACATTATACATCCATAAATTGTGAATAACTGTCTGAGTATCATACATCCATGAATTGTGCTTAACGCTCTCAACATTATACATCCATAAATTGTGAATAACTGTCTGAGTATCATACATCCATGAATTGTGCTTAACGCTCAACATTATACATCCATAAATTGTGAATAACTGTCTGAGTATCATACATCCATGAATTGTGCTTAACGCTCTCAACATTATACATCCATAAATTGTGAATAACTGTCTGAGTATCATACATCCATGAATTGTGCTTAACGCTCTCAACATTATACATCCATAAATTGTGAATAACTGTCTGAGTATCATACATCCATGAATTGTGTAACGCTCTCAACATTATACATCCATAAATTGTGAATAACTGTCTGAGTATCATACATCCATAAATTGTGAATAACTGTCTGAGTATCATACATCCATGAATTGTGAATAACGCTCTCAACATTATACATCCATAAATTGTGAATAACTGTCTGAGTATCATACATCCATAAATTGTGAATAACTGTCTGAGTATCATACATCCATGAATTGTGCTTAACGCTCTCAGTATTATACATCCATAAATTGTGAATAACTGTCTGAGTATCATACATCCATGGTCATAACGCTCTCAACATTATACATCCATAAATTGTGAATAACTGTCTGAGTATCATACATCCATGAATTGTGCTTAACGCTCTCAGCATTATACATCCATAAATTGTGAATAACTGTCTGAGTATCATACATCCATGAATTGTGCTTAACGCTCTCAACATTATACATCCATAAATTGTGAATAACTGTCTGAGTATCATACATCCATAATTGTGAATAACGTCTGAACATTATACATCCATAAATTGTGAATAACTGTCTGAGTATCATACATCCATGAATTGTGCTTAACGCTCTCAACATTATACATCCATAAATTGTGAATAACTGTCTGAGTATCATACATCCATAATTGTGAATAACTGTCTGAGTATCATACATCCATGAATTGTGCTTAACGCTCTCAACATTATACATCCATAAATTGTGAATAACTGTCTGAGTATCATACATCCATAAATTGTGAATAACTGTCTGAGTATCATACATCCATGAATTGTGCTTAACGCTCTCAACATTATACATCCATAAATTGTGAATAACTGTCTGAGTATCATACATCCATGAATTGTGCTTAACGCTCTCAACATTATACATCCATAAATTGTGAATAACTGTCTGAGTATCATACATCCATGAATTGTGCTTAACGCTCTCAACATTATACATCCATAAATTGTGAATAACTGTCTGAGTATCATACATCCATGAATTGTGCTTAACGCTCTCAACATTATACATCCATAAATTGTGAATAACTGTCTGAGTATCATACATCCATGAATTGTGCTTGCTCTCAACATTATACATCCATAAATTGTGAATAACTGTCTGAGTATCATACATCCATGAATTGTGCTTAACGCTCTCAACATTATACATCCATAAATTGTGAATAACTGTCTTAAATTATCATACATCCATAAATTGTGAATAACTGTCTGGTATCATACATCCATAAATTGTGAATAACTGTCTTGAGTATCATACATCCATGAATTGTGCTTAACGCTCTCAACATTATACATCCATAAATTGTGAATAACTGTCTGAGTATCATACATCCATGAATTGTGCTTAACGCTCTCAACATTATACATCCATAAATTGTGAATAACTGTCTGAGTATCATACATCCATGAATTGTGCTTAACGCTCAACATTATACATCCATAAATTGTGAATAACTGTCTGAGTATCATACATCCATAATTGTGAATAACTGTCTGAGTATCATTTATCCATAAATTGTGAATAACGTCTGAGTATCATACATCCATAAATGTTGAATAACTGTCTGAGTATCATACATCCATGAGATGTGAATAACGCTCTCAGCATTATACATCCATAAATTGTGAATAACTGTCTGAGTATCATACATCCATGAATTGTGCTTAACGCTCTCAACATTATACATCCATAAATTGTGAATAACTGTCTGAGTATCATACATCCATGAATTGTGCTTAACGCTCTCAACATTATACATCCATAAATTGGCGAATAACTGTCTGGTATCATACATCCATAAGTGAATAACTGTCCCAATTATCATACATCCATGAATTGTGAATAACTGCTCTCAACATTATACATCCATAATTGTGAATAACGTCTGGTATTATACATCCATAAATTGTGAATAACTGTCTGAGTATCATACATCCATGAATTGTGCTTAACGCTCTCAACATTATACATCCATAAATTGTGAATAACTGTCTCAGTATCATACATCCATGAATTGTGCTTAACGCTCTCAACATTATACATCCATAAATTGTGAATAACTGTCAGTATCATACATCCATGAATTGTGCTTAACGCTCTCAACATTATACATCCATAAATTGTGAATAACTGTCTGAGTATCATACATCCATGAATTGTGCTTAACTCTCTCAACATTATACATCCATAAATTGTGAATAACTGTCTGAGTATCATACATCCATAAATTGTGAATAACTGTCTGAGTATCATACATCCATGAATTGTGCTTAACGCTCTCAACATTATACATCCATAAATTGTGAATAACTGTCTGAGTATCATACATCCATGAATTGTGCTTAACGCTCTCAACATTATACATCCATAAATTGTGAATAACTGTCTGAGTATCATACATCCATGAATTGTGCTTAACGCTCTCAACATTATACATCCATAAATTGTGAATAACTGTCTGAGTATCATACATCCATGAATTGTGCTTAACGCTCTCAACATTATACATCCATAAATTGTGAATAACTGTCTGAGTATCATACATCCATAAATTGTGAATAACTGTCTGAGTATCATACATCCATGAATTGTGCTTAACGCTCTCAACATTATACATCCATAAATTGTGAATAACTGTCTGAGTATCATACATCCATGAATTGTGCTTAACGCTCTCAACATTATACATCCATAAATTGTGAATAACTGTCTGAGTATCATACATCCATGAATTGTGCTTAACGCTCTCAGCATTATACATCCATAAATTGTGAATAACTGTCTGAGTATCATACATCCATGAATTGTGCAACGCTCTCAACATTATACATCCATAAATTGTGAATAACTGTCTGAGTATCATACATCCATAAATTGTGAATAACTGTCTGAGTATCATACATCCATGAATTGTGCTTAACGCTCTCAACATTATACATCCATAAATTGTGAATAACTGTCTGGTATCATACATCCATGAATTGTGCTTAACGCTCTCAACATTATACATCCATAAATTGTGAATAACTGTCTGAGTATCATACATCCATAAATTGTGAATAACGCTCACAAGCATTATACATCCATAAATTGTGAATAACTGTCTGAGTATCATACATCCATGAATTTTGATTAACGCTCTCAACATTATACATCCATAAATTGTGAATAACTGTCTGAGTATCATACATCCATGAATTGTGCTTAACGCTCTCAGCATTATACATCCATAAATTGTGAATAACTGTCTGAGTATCATACATCCATGAATTGTGCTTAACGCTCTCAACATTATACATCCATAAATTGTGAATAACTGTCTGAGTATCATACATCCATGAATTGTGCTTAACGCTCTCAACATTATACATCCATCTTGTGGCAGATAACTGTCTGAGTATCATACATCCATGAATTGTGTAACGCTCTCAACATTATACATCCATAAATTGTGAATAACTGTCTGAGTATCATACATCCATGAATTGTGATTAACGCTCTCAACATTATACATCCATAAATTGTGAATAACTGTCTGAGTATCATACATCCATGGTGTGTAACGCTCTCAACATTATACATCCATAAATTGTGAATAACTGTCTGAGTATCATACATCCATGAATTGTGCTTAACGCTCTCAACATTATACATCCATAAATTGTGAATAACTGTCTGAGTATCATACATCCATGAATTGTGCTTAACGCTCTCAACATTATACATCCATAAATTGTGAATAACTGTCTGAGTATCATACATCCATAAATTGGCCTTAACAGCTCTGTGCTCATTATACATCCATAAATTGTGAATAACTGTCTGAGTATCATACATCCATGAATTGTGCTTAACGCTCTCAACATTATACATCCATAAATTGTGAATAACTGTCTGAGTATCATACATCCATGGTTGTGTAACGCTCTCAACATTATACATCCATAAATTGTGAATAACTGTCTGAGTATCATACATCCATGAATTGTGCTTAACGCTCTCAACATTATACATCCATAAATTGTGAATAACTGTCTGAGTATCATACATCCATGAATTGTGATTAACTCTCAACATTATACATCCATAAATTGTGAATAACTGTCTGAGTATCATACATCCATGAATTGTGCTTAACGCTCTCACATTATACATCCATAAATTGTGAATAACTGTCTGGTATCATACATCCATAATTGTGAATAACTCTCAACATTATACATCCATAAATTGTGAATAACTGTCTGAGTATCCTACATCCATAATTGTGAATAACGCTCTCAATATTATTACATCCATAAATTGTGAATAACTGTCTGAGTATCATACATCCATGAATTGTGATTAACGTCTCAACATTCTCTACATCCATAAATTGTGAATAACTGTCTGGTATCATACATCCATGAATTGTGCTTAACGCTCTCAGCATTATACATCCATAAATGTGAATAACTGTTTGATATCATACATCCATAGTTGTGTAACGCTCTCAACATTATACATCCATAAATTGTGAATAACTGTCTGAGTATCATACATCCATGAATTATTTAACGCTCTCAGCATTATACATCCATAAATTGTGAATAACTGTCTGGTATCATACATCCATGAATTGTGCTTAACGCTCTCAACATTATACATCCATAAATTGTGAATAACTGTCTGAGTATCATACATCCATGAATTGTGCTTAACGCTCTCAACGTATACATCCATAAATTGTGAATAACTGTCTGAGTATCATACATCCATGAATTGTGATTAACGCTCTCAACATTATACATCCATAAATTGTGAATAACTGTCTGATCATACATCCATGGTGTGCTTGCTCTCAACATTATCATCCATAAATTGTGAATAACTGTCTGAGTATCCATACATCCATGAATTGTGCTTAACGCTCTCAACATTATACATCCATAAATTGTGAATAACTGTCTGAGTATCATACATCCATGAATTGTGCTTAACGCTCTCAGCAGTATACATCCATAAATTGTGAATAACTGTCTAGGTATCATACATCCATAATTCAATGCTTAACGCTCTCTCAACATTATACATCCATAAATTGTGAATAACTGTCTGAGTATCATACATCCATGAATGTGCTTAACGCTCTCAACATTATCATCCATAAATTGTGAATAACTGTCTGAGTATCATACATCCATGAATTGTGAATAACTGTCTGAGTATCATACATCCATGAATTGTGCTAACGCTCTCCAACATTATACATCCATAAATTGTGAATAACTGTCTGGTATCATACATCCATGAATTGTGCTTAACGCTCTCAACATTATACATCCATAAATTGTGAATAACTGTCTGATTATCATACATCCATGAATTGTGTAACGCTCTCAACATTATACATCCATAAATTGTGAATAACTGTCTGAGTATCATACATCCATGAATTGTGATTAACGCTCTCAACATTATACATCCATAAATTGTGAATAACTGTCTGAGTATCATACATCCATGAATTGTGCTTAACGCTCTCAACATTATACATCCATAAATTGTGAATAACTGTCTGAGTATCATACATCCATGAATTGTGTAACGCTCTCAACGTATACATCCATAAATTGTGAATAACTGTCTCAGTATCATACATCCATGAATTGTGATTAACGGTCTCCAACTATACATCCATAAATTGTGAATAACTGTCTGAGTATCATACATCATGAATTGTGCTTAACGCTCTCAACATTATACATCCATAAATTGTGAATAACTGTCTGAGTATCATACATCCATGAATTGTGCTTAACGCTCTCAACATTATACATCCATAAATTGTGAATAACTGTCTGAGTATCATACATCCATGAATTGTGAATAACTGTCTGAGTATCATACATCCATGAATTGTGCTTAACGCTCTCAACATTATACATCCATAAATTGTGAATAACTGTCTGAGTATCATACATCCATGAATTGTGCTTAACGCTCTCAACATTATACATCCATAAATTGTGAATAACTGTCTGGTATCATACATCCATGAATTGGTAGCATAACTTGCTCTAATTCATTATACATCCATAAATTGTGAATAACTATCTACAGGTATCATACATCATGAATTGTGCTTAACGCTCTCTAACATTATACATCCATAAAAATTGTGAATAACTGTCTGGTATCATACATCCATGGTGTGCTTAACGCTCTCCGGCATTATACATCCATAAATTGTGAATAACTGTCTGGTGTATCATCACATCCATGACATATGCTGCTCTCAACATTATACATCCATAATTTTGAATAACATGTCTGGTATGTACATCCATGAATTGTGCTTAACGCTCCAACATTATCTATCCATAAATTGTGAATAACTGTCTGAGTATCATACATCCATGAATTGTGCTTAACGCTCTCAACATTATACATCCATAAATTGTGAATAACTGTCTGAGTATCATACATCCATGAATTGTGAATAACTGTCTGAAGATCATACTGATCCATGAATTGTGCTTAACGCTCTCAACATTACACATCCATAAATTGTGAATAA